>JAXCLQ010055456.1:0-76275 GCA_035584115.1 Cedrela odorata | reverse complement strand
ACTTAGTAAATTGTTATTAAATCACTCCCAATAGCTAAGTAAACATTAATACAAAGTTATTTACTCAGTTTTCATTATCCCGACGTAATTTATAAAATAACCAAATTACCCCTAGTGTGTAAAATAACTAAAATGCCCTTAATTTAAATTTTAGTGTATTACAACAATATTATTTAGGCAATAATATTGTATAGTAAGCACAATGAATGCTTCTGAAATGATATGAAAAAGTTGATATAAGTTCAAATGATAATGATAGTCATGTCACTGGGGCATTATTGTAGATTCACGATTAGAGAATCGTTTATCAAACATCGCTAAAATAAATAATAAATCACATAAAATAGCATGATGTCAATAATTAATCGTTTGGTCATATTAGTGTACGATGTAATCCTTCGACTTGAGATATCGTGGTTAAATTCGGTATGGACGTGTATAGTTCATATGGTGTATACGTATAAGGCTAGCCATGTCACATTCAATAAGCCGATTTAGTCATTTATTGTTCTTAAGCAAAAATGAACGACGGTCAAGATGGGATCCGTTGACTCAGGATTTTAGGATTAGAGTTTATACTAACTCAATCTATATCTGAGTTTATACTAACTCAATCTATATATGAGTTCTTGAGGTAAGCGTCGATAAATATCAGAAAAATAAATCTTTGGCCAGAGTGATTATTAATCATACGAAAGAGTTCATGATGATAAGTTTCAGACATAGCGATTGACGGTTCACAAAGAAATTGAGTTTGAGATTTTGACATCCATGAATCTAATAGACGACGGAAGGATATTACCTATAGGGCAAATATAATTATTTATATTAAAATAGAATTTGATGAAGTTATTAAACTCATCACGTTTTAGGGCTATGGCATATTGCTACATATCAACCATAGTCAGTGTTTCTGGAATTAATTTAGAATAAAATCCAAGACTGGGATATGGCTAATTCATAGAGGTTCTACAAGGTCACACTAATACTTAATGTAAGAGGATATAAATTATTTAAAAGAAGACTAGCATCATCCTAAAATAATAAGGGTTTTGATTATTTTATGTAAGTGTTACATAAAATTAAATAAGGTATTTTAAGAGTTAAAATAGCCTTACAATAATTAATTATATTAATTATTTTAATTAAGATGATACTTAATAATATTTATTAGGGACTAAATATTAATCCTTTAAAAGTTAAAAGACTTATAATAAATACCTAGGGGTTAAAAATGTAAATTAGTGTAGTTTGTATGTCTTTATGACAATAAGTGATTGTCCAAAGATTAAGTTGTAAAGCATGGGATAATCTTTACCAAAATTAAATTTTGCAAGGACTCCCATGCAAATAAAATATTTGCAAACCAGCCATAGATATAAAAACCAAAGTTTTTCATATTTTCTTATTAAGTGAAAACATTTAGAAAATTGAAAGAAAAACTCTCCAATTTTTCCTCTCAAGACCCCCCATTTCATTATGCATCAAGGGTAAAAATATGTGAAGGATTTGGTTATTCAAGTCTACTACTCCTTCATTTTCATCAAGCATCCATTTGAATAAGATAAACACATCAAATCCATCTTACAAATTCAATTTTTAATTTGAAAGATTACTATAAAAATTTTGCAAGTTATGAAATGTTCTTAGCTTGCATGTCTAAATTATCATCCTCTTCATATATTCTTGGTTTTCCACAAATGGTATTAGAGCCAAATAGCTCCTTGCATGTCATATTTAAATGCAATAAACTGATTTTTCATGGCTATTATATGTATTAGATACATTGTTGTTCATGCATGTTAATGATTGTTTGAAAAACTAGTTTTCATATTCAAAAAATTGCACTATCTTCTGAATTTTGAGTTTGTAATATTCTGAAAAATTATTTTTCAAATTATTGAATATGTATATAATGCGTGTATAAGTGTTATACTTAACATATATAATGATTAGATTTGTTAAATAATGAAAGGTGTTTGCATGTTCATTCATTGATGCTGAAATTATTTTTTCCATCATTGAGGAAGCATGTAATTTGGCCATAGGTGTATATTGCTTGTAAAAAAATGTTTTTCATATTATATTAACATGCATGAAGTGTTTATAAGTGTTATGACACATATATGAACTGATTGGATCAATTACACATTGATTTAAGCATGATGGTTACATTGGGTGAAGTATTTTTCATTAAGCATTATGCATGAAAAATTCTGCCATGCATGTAAGAATTCTGGAAAATTAGTTTTCCAGGTCTGATTACAGGTGTTTAGATAGCTTGTAAATGTTATAAAATGCATGTAATTTCAATGGTTGAAGAGCTTGATGGATTGGAAATGTTGCATGCAAAAGGTTGCTTATAAAATACATAATGTAGCATGCAAGTAGACTATTTTTGTTTAAATAATTGAAAATTTGCTTTTCAATTGTTTCTAACGTGATTAAATATATTTACACATGTATTATAATTCATATATGATATTTATTATATTGGGTGCAATTGGATTGCATTGCTTGTTAATATTTTGCCCTAGGAAGTGCAAACGCGGTTTATGCTTAAAACTATTTTTCTAGACAGTTTTGAATAAATTTAAAAATTGATTTAATCCCAGTTGGTTATAGCTCAAATCAGTGCATGAACATGTTCATAAGATGTTTAGGAAGTGTTCCAAAATGCTTGTTTACAATTTTTTAATGATTGACTGAAAGATACATGCTTAACAATATTAAGAATATTAATTGCTATGATATGCTAAATGAAATACTTTGATATGATTAAAATATTATTTGCATGATAAATATGTACAAGTGTTGTGTGTATATTGGATGGTAATTGTTCATTGTAATTTAATTCTTAAAATGAATTAATTGGATGCTTAAAATGATTCATAAGATGAATTGTTCAAAAATGCACAAATCTGAAATTTGCATGTTAAATGGCATTTTTAACATGTATGTGACATTTAATTTGATTAATTTTTCATGCCATAATATACTACATTAGATGTATTATTTGTAATATTTGAGAAATATAAAATATTTAATTAATATGAGATATTATTTAAATAGAAATATTAAAATGCTATGAAATCATTTTTGAAATGATTTGATAAATAATATTATTATTTTAAATATGGGTGGATCATGACATAAGTGTTATGATTATAATCTTTTGTGTAATTGTTGTCTACCCTATTCTAATTTAATAATAAAATATACATATTTCATTAAACTACCTATATATGTGATATATGTGATAATGTGCATGTATATGAGATATTTGTGTGCATGGGTACTTAAATTAAATTTTTTAATTTTTATTTGCCTTTAAATTTAGATGCAATCTTAAGAGTGAATGATTTGATGTTTATCTATAATTGTTGGATGATTATTAGATTAGAGAGTTTGATCATGGGTGTTAAATTATTTATTAAAAATATTCAAGGGTTGTAATATATTTTTTTAATTCATTTAAAACATGTAATGTTTAATAGTTAAATTATTCATGTAATTCGGGACTACATGCCTTAAATCTATTTTGTAAATAAATCATGAGAACGAAGACCCGAAGTACCTGATGAGATCCGAAGAAATAAGAGAGATTGAAGAATTGTAATATTTAGTAAATAATTTATTTTAGGTTATAATTTTCGAAAACCTTATGATCAACCCACATACTTTTGATATGCCCATAGGATATATATGTTTATGAATGCTCCTAAAAAATAAACAAAAAGCATGAAAAATAATTAAATTTAAAGGTTAAACCTAATAAATCTCCTTAAAGAAAAATTATTAAATTCATGTCTCCCATTGTAGGGTAACCAAAATTTTCACTACAAATTTCAATATCCCAATATTTCTATTATGTGAGAGGTATGACATATATATTTTAAAAGTTGGTTACTTTGTTCTTGAATGAATACTTCTGCCTTATCTAAGATTCTATTATGTGAGGGCTTAGTGAAAGTACCGTTTTAACAAAGCATGCTAGTTTGGGTTTAACTAGCCTAAAAGACCAAGATTTCTATTATGTAAGGCTTTCAAAGTTAAGGAAAAATAAATAAATCATACCTTGTATAGCAATATAAAAGGAAAAATGTTTCCTACTCCCTAAACTCGGAAGATCAAGATTCTATTATGTGAAGTCGATTGGGCGAAACGAGAATTTCATTCCCTACTAGAAACAAACCAACGACTATTTTCAAATACCACTTAAGGGAGTGTAGAGTTTAAATAAAATAGTGTGAGCTAATGAGATCAGTAAATTGATTGGTTTAAATGATTACAAACATTAATAAATTTTTATTTCTCTATTCTTGTAGATATTTTTTCATTGTGATATATTATAAAACCGTTTATAGTGGCAAACGCATCACTGCTTAAGATAATGGACAAATACACTTTAAAAAGAATAAATTATAAGGACTGGTTGAGAAATCTTAGAATTGTTCTAGATTTAGATAACATGACTTATATTTTAAGAGCTTCTCTCCATATAGAGATAGGGAAAAATGTCACACTTGAGGATATAGAGATATTCAATCGGTGGAAAGAAGACAATAGGAAAGGGAAAAGAATATATGCTTGCCTCAATAAATCAGGACCTCCAAAGGCAGCATGAAAATGTTCCAACCACATACAAGATAGCACAGTCCTTGAAGGAACTATATCAGAACAATTCTCGAGTTACTCTATATAATATGTGTCTTAATATGATTAATCAGAAGCTAAAGGAAGGGATACTGCTAGACGATCATGTTATTAAGATAATTAATAATCTGGCACAACTTGAGGTCTATGGCATGGTGTTTACACATTAGTTTAAGGTGAATATGATTCTCCAATCATTGCCACCAAGCTTCAAACCCTTCATTAAATTTTAATTTCAATAGAATTGAGAGACAGTTAACTGAACTACTTAATAAGCTTCAAGACTACTATAAACAGATAAATAAGGGTAAAGGACATGAAAATGTTTATGCTGCCTCTTCTAGTAGGTCCAGGCCTAAAAGACCAACAAAAAAAGGGCCAAAAGTTAGATCTAAAAAGAAGGCTTTTAAGAAGTTAGTGGGTTAGGTTGAGAAAAAGAAAAAACCAAATGATAAAGGAAAATATTTCCACTACGGAAAGGATAGACACTGGAAGAGAAACAGTTTTCAATACTTAGAGAGCTTTAAAAAGATAAAAGTAGGTAATTTTCATTATCAAATGATAGAATATGAATTATATATTGATTCAAATAATTATTCTTGGATATTAGATTCAGCTGCTACATCCCACATTTGTATGTCTATGCAAGTACTTCAGAATAGTTTTGAGATAGCAGTGGGAGATATCATTTTGAAGATGGCTAATAGAGCAAGAGTTGTAGCAGAAGCCATGGGTACATCTTATGTAAGACTAAAATCTAGGCATTTCATTAAATTAAACAAGGTATTGTACTTTAAATATGCCTCAAAAAACATCATTTCTATTTCAGTTCTATGTAAGGATGGTTACAGTGTATGTTTTAATAGTAATGAATGTTTATTATATTTTGGAAATATAATTGTGAGGAAAGCACTTAGCATAAATGGTTTATATATACTTGAAATGAATGTTTATGATTCTATCGCACTATTTCTAATAAGAGAACCCGAATATAATCAAATCCTAAAACATTATAGCATCATAGGTTAGGTCATATTGGAGAAAGACGACTAACACAGCTTGGAAATAGTAGGCTTATTTGCCCATTAGGTTGTGAACTCTATTCAACCTGCGAGTCTTGTCTCTAGGGAAAAATAACCAAGTCCCTCTTTAAAAGTAAAAAGGAATGGGCCAATGAACTGTCAAAACTTATACATATTAATGTATGTGGTCCTTTCAATACCATGGCTCGAGAAGGATTTGAGTACTTCATTACCTTTTACCGATGATATATCACGATATGGGTATGTGTATTTGATGAAATAAAAATCTGAATCTTTTGAAAAGCTCAAGGAATTCAAGAATAAAGTAAAGAAACAAATGAGAAAAAGTATTAGGAAACTATGATCGGATTGTAGTGGTAAATACTTGAGTACTGAATTTTAGGGTTTCTTAAAAGATAATGGGATTATCTCTCAAATGACTCCTTCCTATACTCCATAGCTCAATAGAGTATTAGAGAGAAGTAATCATACCTTATTGGATATGGTACGATCGATGGTGAGTTTTATTGACTTACTAACATCCTTGTGAGGATATACACTTCAGACAGGAATATCTACTCTAAATAGAGTTTCGTCTAAGTCTGTCCAAAAAACACCATATGAGATATGGAATAGCAAAATCCCAAGTCTCGACTATATGAAGATTTGAGGGTGTTCGATTTATGTTAAGCTTGTTAACACGGATAAGTTGGATACAAAATTCGAGAAGAGTCGATTTATCGAGTATCTTAAAAACAGTTTAGGATATTATTTCTACTTTCTCTCTGATCAAAGAGTTTGGTTAGTAGGAATGCACACTTCCTTGAGAGAGAGTTTTTAGAGGAAGATGGCATGGGTAGAAACATAGAGCTCAAGGAAGGGTCCAAAGAGCCTAGAATTGAAATTGCTAAAGCTGGACTATTCACTCAGCAAACCTTAATATCATATATCATGGTTCCAACTTGTAAGTCTTCTAGAGTACCTAGACCTCCAGAAAGGTATGGATTCCTACATGAACAAAATTTTGAATCTTTTCTAGTAGGAGTCTCAAATTATGGTGATGATTCGAGAAATTACGAAGAAGTAATCCTAGATAAGGATTCAGGAAAATGGCTAAAGACTATGGATTCGAAGATAAACCATGCATATAAATCAAGTCTGGACACTTGTAAATCCACTAGAATGAATAATTCTAATTGGGTGCAAATAGATCTATAAGAGAAAGATTGGTAAGGATGGGAAGGTAGAGAGCTTCAAAGCACCGCTAGTTACGAAGGGTTATTATCAGAAATAAAGGTTGGATTATGAGGAAACGTTTTTGCCAGTGACTATGATTAAATCCATCCAAATTATACTAGCCATAGCCGCATACCACGACTATGAAATCTGGCAGATAGATGTCAAGATGGCATTCCTTAATGGTTTTATTGAGAAGAACATCTATAAGGAACAACCCATTGGGTATGTGTCCAAAACAAATAAGTATAAGGTATGCAAGCTATATCGATCCATTAATGGATTGAGGCAGGCTTCCAAGAGTTAGAACATCCAATTTGATTACACAATCAAAATATTTGTTTTATCAAAAATCCAGATGAACCCTGTGTTGATAGATGGATTAAAGATCTTGTCATCACATTCCTTATATTATATGTAGATGACATACTATTAATAGGTAATGATGTAGGCATGATAAATGAGGTTAAGATCTGGTTATCCAGAACCATCTTAATGAAAGACCTCAATGATGCAACATATGTCCTTAGTATTCGTGTCTATGAAGATAAAAAAAAGGATAATTGGATTAACCTAAATATTGTACATTGAGCAAATGCTAAAAAGATTCAGCATGGAGAATTCTAAGAGAGGTCTCCTACCCTTCATATACGGTATTCGTCTTTCTAAAAAAGATAGTAAAAAGACCAATGAAGAGCGACAACGAATGCGTAACATCCCTTATGCTTCTGCTATAGGAAGTTTGATATACGCAATGCTTTGTACAAGACTTGATATAGCGTATTTCATAAGTGTTATGAGCAGGTTTAGGCTTATCTAGGGAAGAAACATTGGTCGATCGTAAAATCAGTCTTTAAGTACTTAAGAAGAACTAAGGATCTGGTTCTGAGTTATAGATGTCAAGAGTTAAACATTCAGGGATATTCAGATTCCGATTTTCAATCAAATATTGACAATAAAAAGTCTATGTCAAGTTTTATATTTATGTATAATGGAGGAGTTGTAAGCTTGAAAAGTTCTAAGCAGACGACTACAGCTGATTCCACCACAGAAGTTGAATATATTACTGCTTCAAAAGCAGCAAAAGAGGCTGTATGGATGCAAAAGTTTATGGCTGAACTTGGTGTAGTTCATAACATGGCTTATCTAATAAGTGTGTGCTGTAACAATACTGGGACTATTACACAGGCTAAGGAATCGAGAGCACACCAAAAGTCTAAACATATTTAGCGTAAGTATCACATTTTATGAGAGTTCGTTAAAATTGGAGAAATAATAATTCAAAAGATCCCTTTAATGGATAACGTGGCTAACCTACTGACTAAAGTAATGACACAGAAATAGCTGGACTACCATCTTGAGAATATGGGTATGAGATACAACAATAATTAGCTTTAATGCAAGTGGGAGTTTGTTAATGTATATGCCTTTGAAACTAATCATGTTGTAGGTTTCTCGACTTTTAATTTGTAATCAAATATTTAATATTTTTAATAAATAAAAGAATTGTTCTTGATTCACATTTGCATACTATTTTAACTATTTATACATACTATAAATAATTTATGAATATGATAAGTCCAAATAAGACATTTAAAGTAAACGTTCTTATCAAAACTGTTCCCCATGAAAACAATATTATTTAGGTAATAATATTGTATAGTAGGCACATTGAATGCTTCCGAAAGGATATTAAAAAGTTAATATAAGTTGAATGATGATGATAGTCATGTCACTAGGGTATTATTGTAGATTCACGGTTAGAAAACCATTTATCGAACATCACCAAAATAAATAATAAATCACATAGAATAACATGATGTCAATGATTAATCATTTGGTCATATTAGTGTACGATGTAATCCTTCAGCCAGAGATATCGTGGTCAAATCCGATATAAACGCGTATGGTACATAGCCATGTCACGTACAATAAGTCAATTTGGTCATGCGTTGCTTGTAAGCGAAAACGAACGATGGTTAAGATAGGATTCGTTGATTCGGAATTTTAGGATTGGAGTTTCTGCTAACTCAATTCGTATTCGAGTTCCTAAGGTAAGTATCGATAAATGTTAGAAAAATAAATCTCTAACCAAAGTGATTATTAGTCATGCGAAAAATTTTGTGATGACAAGTTTCGGACATAACGATCGATGGTTTATAGAGAAATCAAGTTCGAGATTTTGATATCCGTAAATCTATACTAGATAAGGATATAGACAATAGAAGGATATTACCTATATGACAAATATGACAATTTATATTAAAATGAGATTTGATGAAGTTGTTAAACTCGCCACGTTTTAATGACTATAATATATTACGATATGTCAATCATAGCCAGTGTTTCTGGAATTAATTTTAGATGAGATCCAAAACCGGGACTGGCTAATTCACGAGAGTTCCACAAGATCACACCAGTATTTGATGTAAGATGGTACAGATTATTTAAAAAGAGACTAGTATCTTCCTAAAATAATAAGGTTTTAATTATTTTATGTAAGTGTTACATAAAATTAAATAAGATATTTTAAGAGTTAAAATAGTATTACAATAATTAACTAGATTAATTATTTTAATTAAGAGGGTACTTAATAATATTTATTATGGATTAAATATTAATCTTTTAAAAGTTAAAGGACTTATAATAAATACTTAAGGATTAAAAATACAAATTAGTATAGTTTGCATGCCTTTGTAATAATAAGTAATTATTTAAGGATTAAGTTACAAAGTATAAGGTAATCTTTACTAAAATTAGATGTTGCAAGGACTCTCATGTAAATAAAATATTTACAAATCAGCCCCAGATATAAAAACCAAAATTTTTCACATTTTCTTTTTAAGTGAAAACACTTAAAAAATTGAAAGAAAAACTCTCTCATTTTTCCTCTCAAAACCTCCCTTTCATTGTGTATCAAGAGTAAAAATTTGTGGAGGATTTGTGTTCTTCAAATCTACTACTCCTTCATCTTCATCAAGCATCTATTAATGTAAGGTAAACACATTAAATTCATCTTACAAATTCAATAAAAATGATAGTTTTGCAAGTTATGAAATGTTCGTAGATTGCATGTCTAATTTATCATCCTCTTCATGCATTCTTGGTTTTTCACAAATTGAAGTACATATACTTAAAATTTAACCATGACATTGATATAAAATAAATCATTTTCCCCTTTTGAATTATATTTTCTTCTACAATCCGAATCTAATAATTAATACTCAAGATATCGATTATACTTACCTCACTATTATTAACTAATTTCATACGATAACATATTATTTCGAAATATAAATCAACCATGAACACTACTATCACTATTCATATCTTTCGACAAAATTTAATTTCACATAATCTAACAGCTAATCGATTTAATTTTAGCCTAAACAAGTATAATAAATATATATATACATATATATAATAAATAGTAACTCCGTAATAAATAGTAACAATTATTAAAATTTTATTTAAAATACAAAAATACGATAATAACGGTGTTGGAAATTATAGCAAGAGTCAATTTAACCATAAGACGTCTGAATTGCGATTAATTGCTAAAAGCTCCAAATTGTGAATAGTAACTCTACTCTCCTCCCGGTTTAATTGTCAACCAAATTGTTCAAACAAAGTTCTCAGACTATAGCCCGGTCGATTACGTGTAATTAACAACAAGAAACGAGATTTTAATCGATTATGAAATGAGTAATTTGGAAAAAATTAAAAAAATTAAAATAGTTAAAAAAATAGAGTTCATGGGAAGAAGAAATGAACTATTTTTGCTTTCTATTCAACTCAAATACAGATTAAAATATAACGAAATGATTTATTGCCCCTGGAAAAATTAAAAAGAAATGAAGAAAAATGAAATTGAAAATGATAAATATGTCATTTTTTGCCTTTTTACATATATGTTATGTTTCAGACTTAAATTATCTCTCATTTAACCTCGGATTTGACTCAAATTTGATACATATCTATTGTTTTTTAGTGATTTTTCAATAGTAACAAATCATTTATCAATCGAAATTTTTAATCAACACCAGTTTTCATTTGATAGTCAAGTGCGTTGATAGAGCCTTAAGGAAAATTTTTAAAACTTAACAAATTGTTATCAAATCACTCTTAATAGTTAAATAAATATTAATACAAAGTAATTAGTTTGGTTTTCAACACCCCATCAACAAATTTATGAAATGATAAAATTGTCTTTAGTATGTAAAATGACTAAAATACTCTTAGTTTAAATTTTGGGGTATTACATTCTCACCCTCCCCCTCCTTTAAAAAAAATCATCTTCAAATTTAAAAATTTCAACTAGAGTTCAAAAATATTTACCTTCATCTTCGAATAAGTAAGAAAATTTCTTTCTCATGACATATTCTAACTCTCAAGTTGCCTCACTATCTTTATGGTGCTACCATATAACTTTCACTAAATGAATCCATTTTGATTGAAGTTTTCTTACCTCCTTATCTACTATAGTTACGAGATGCTCCTGATATGACAAATTTCGGTCTAACTCTACTGTCTGAGGTTCAAGGATGTGCGACTCATCATGGAGGTTTTTCCTCGGCATAGATACATGAAAAATTGGATATATCTTATCCATATTAGGTGAAAAAACTAATTCATATGCCCTACCCCCAACTTGTCAAATAATGTAGAAGGGTTTAATATATTTTGGGCTTAAATTGCCTTTCTTGCCAAATCGCATAACTTCATTAAAAGGAAAATTTTTCAAAAACAAATAATCCCCCTTCTTAAACTCGAGATCTCGCCGCCAATAATCATCATATGATTTCCATCTACTTTAAGCTGTTATGATTCTTTTTCGTATCTCATTGACTTTCTTTATAGTGTCCTGTATCAAATCTGTCTATTCCACCACTGCCGAGTGCTTTTGTGTTTTCTCGGTATATCTTCTAGCATTCTCAAGTCTTTCCTTTTAGTGATTGTTTCTCTTTGGTCTTCTATTCGATCAAGATTTTTTTTCTTTTAAGTAAAATTCTTATATGTATGTTAAGAATAATAGTACAAATACAAATTATTATATAAAAATTGACATAATATTATAATATTAATTGAATAAAAATATAAAATTAATGCAATTAATAAAAATAAATAATATGAACCATGCGATAATCATACAATAATATTATGTTGGTTTGTATTCTATAATTTGTATAAAAATGAATTTTATTTTTAATATTACTAATCTCTTAGTTTGTTATAATTGTTTTAAAATTTAATAAATCTCCCTTAGAGAATCATTAGAAGTTCTAAAAAAGAATTCTTGATTAAGCAATTAATTTTTAAACTTATGGTAAGTTCACAAGTTAGTAGATACACACCACACACAAATCTTACAACCTAAAAACTTTGTAGTTTTTAACTCCGAATTATCTCTCAGTGTCTCTCAAATTATAATCCATTATCTTATCCATTCGTGATTGTAAGCCTATAGAAGGAGACAATACTACACGTATTGTTTACATCCGAAATAGAAGATAACACACGATTTGGAAAGACGAGATAATTGAAAAAGGTTTTTTTGTAAGTACATCTATAAATGAATGCTTGCCAAAAAGATTTTCAGAAGGAAAGGAGATGACACATGAGAGCATATCCTTGCCAAATAGACAGCGAATTTTAGATTAAAGAAAGAACACTTCATATTCACAGTTTTCATATTGTGTACAACGACTTTATCAAATTAAAATTGCTATAGGACAAATGTAAAACTTATATATATATATATATATATAATGCTTGAGAAATAAAATTACAGCATTGTAAAATAATAGGAGAACTTGAAAAATCTACCAAAAAATTATTTGATATATATATATATATATATAAAATAATTTAACTCTTATATTTTTAAAATGAAGCAAAACATAACATTTATTTATTTATACACCCTAGTCTAATTAATTGAATTGGATAATTGCGAATCTCTTCCAAAAGCACAAGTTGGGGGGATTTCCATCCAACTTCCAATGCGATAATAGGCGTGATTTTGACGCATTCGCGTGAAGATGTCTCAACAATTTCAATTCCAAGTCGTATAAATAGGAAAGAGAAAAGGATAAAATAGATGCCCATTCCCAAATGTATGTTTACCATTAATATATATATATATATATATTAATAATATAATATTATTTTATTATTAAATAAATTTATGAAAATAAAAAATAAATTATATAAATATATAATAAAAACACAATGTCATTACTTCACTTTATATGATACTAATTTATATAAAAATTTGTATCTTTTATTATTATTTATAATAAAATAAAAGATAAATAACTATTAAATTTTAAATAATAATAAAATATAAAAATTTTATATAAAATTTTAAATATAATATTAATTAATTTTAATAATTTTTAATTTTTATTATTTTTTAAATGAAATTATATAAATAAATTAATAGATTTTGTTAGTTGATTCGATTTTTGTCACTAAATTATATAAATATATTATATTATTTTTACAGTATTTTAGAATACCGTCGTTAATCAGCAAGTAAGGAGTGAATAAATCTTTATATATACATATATATATATATATATATATATATATATATAATCTGCTAGCTTCGTCTTATTAACAGTCTTATCCAATCCAAAAAGGGAAAGCACAATACAAACTTCAAAAGTATTCCATTCCCCGAAACGGCAGTCATGGGTCCCAAATCCCATATTCATTTCATTTTCACATTCTTAATAATTCAAAGAACATTTCACTTTTTCTTTTTCTTTTCTTTTTTTTTTTTTTTTGGTTTTTCCAATTATTAATAAAAACAATAACAAGATTTTTATTTTTCTTAGCTGACCAATCGGATAACTCATTGGTAGGGATTTCGCTACGAGACCCCAAATGAGAAAACCAAGAATAGGGTGGTAAGTAACACGTGTTTCATGTCATTTTCTCTTCATTAATTGAATTTTATTGGGCTATATATAACAAATAAAAAAATGTACCAAAAGGGGAAGTAAGAAAATTTTACTATACAAAATATTATTACAATCACATCCTCAATCATTTTATCCAACAGTTAAACCTTAATTACACACAATCGCACTCAAATATGACCTTAAGTAATTTTTCCTCTATACCACAATTATACCCAATTACACCCAAACTTCAATTACAACCAATCACACCCAAATTTCAAATCACTCTAATCACAATTACGTTCAGTTACACCTAAATCTTATTAGATCTTATTATTTTCAATAAATCTCGTCATTTTTCTTATTAAAATTTATTTTTTTTCAAAGATTAATATTCCAATTTAATAGATTCACTGCAAAGATTAATATTTCATACCCTAGAAATTAATATTTCATACCTTAGAAATTAATATTTCATATCAATAAACCATACGTCTATATTCACTTATTCATACTTAATCATAATAAATTCATTTTACTATAAACTATCTTTTATAATATATTATATTGTAAATAATTATCTATAATTAGATATTAGATTGTGAATGGTGTGTAAATTATATATTTTACAAATGATCCAAAATCTCCCAATACATAGTGAATAATATACATAGTGAGTAATAACTTATTTTTTTTAAAAATAATATTTATTGTTTTTGCATAAAGAATTTCACCTTTAATAATTAAATCCTACGAAGATACTATTTAATTACTAAAATATGAACTCTCCTAAAATATGAAAATTATTAATAAGAAATAGACGGAAAATTTTTATTTATTTAAAATATAAACCATTGTTAAAAAACGAATAAGATAATCAACCCACTGTGTTATATTGCTTTACTAATCGTCGGTGACAAGGAGATAGCTAGATAAGAAGTTGTGGTTGTGAGCTTTTTTTTTTTTTTTTATAAGAATTGTGCATTGAGGGATTGCTTCGTTTGAATCTTCTTCTTTTCTTTTACTTTATGTTTTTTTCTCCATGTTTCTTGGCAAGTTGCAATGTAGGATAACAACTGTTGGTGGAAAAGCCAAATTCATTCCCTTCATTGAATTCTTTCTAGTTTTGATATTTACTTATGATATATTTTTTTCATGATATCAAAACTAGAAAGAATAATCACTTTAATGCAAAAATCATTCCGTTGCAATGTAGGATAACAAGAAAATAAGGCATGAATTCATTCCATTCATTGAATTTCTTTTATTGTTATGCTGACTAAAAGACTTTTAACCACCCTCTCAAGGAAAATCACTCAAAAAGTCTTTTTTAACCTTTTCAAAATTATTATACACATATTATGATTTACAAACAATCCTAGGAGTGTAGCACCTTAGGCACCGGAGAGTTTTTGTCGAGCCGCCAACAATTTTGATTATTATTTATCTTCCCAGTGATATTAGAATCACAATGATATTGATCTATCTCATCCTACAAGCATCCTATATGAGGGGATCGTAAAATTCGAGAACTCCACATTAGAAGATTTGTTTCCAAAAATAAATAAATCACATGTCAACATTTAGTAGACAAAAATCAGATATCAAACAAAAATAATCATAAATATTATATATATAATTTAACTATCATTTCAATATAAAAATTCAAATTTACTTATAATATAAATTTAATTAAGTTTGTTTTAAAATTGTGGTGAATTATGGTATTTATAGTTAAAAAAAAGTTTAATAATATTAATTTTTTTATTAATATATTTAATATTAAAAGATTTTATTGTTATAGTTGTCACTTTTAAAGTCACCAAGTTTTTAGGACTCCGGTGGTCAATCTTAGATTCCCAAGCAATTCAATTAAAATAATGGACCAGAATTGATGGTCCTTCAACTGCATGATTTTTTTGTGGCCCATCTAAGGTTTCTTTCTCTTAAATAACAAATCATTGTATGCGACATTAATTCTTTTTTATTACCTAATTAGTCAATTAGTGAAGCTACTTTCTAACAACCACAAGAAAACAATTGAAACTGACAGTTTCTGGAAACATTAATATTGTGGTTTGTGGTGGTCATTTCTTCCCGAAGTAGAGAGAGTTTGTGTTTGTGTATTTGTATTGACCATTCGTATATAGCATAACTTTAAATGAGTCTACATATGATCCGACATCCCTGTAAGAAATTTCCTTTTTTCTTTTAATATATGCATTAAGTCATGATTTCGTTGAATAAGTTCACCCACAACCGGTGCAAGTGAAGATTTGTTCGCATCCCGCAAGTACTTTTTTATTATTAGTTTTCTTTTGCATCTTTATTTACATCCACCCACTCCGAATATAAACCAAAGTGCAAATGACATTGAGTTTTGATATATACAGCAAATGAATTAGATGATAAGCCAGAATCATAACAACTTATATATTCGCAAGATATCTAGATTTAACTGCAATATTATGCCGGTTGACTTGGAAATAAATCTCATAAGATTTGCATAAATCCAAATGCACATGGCTTACATATTCAATAAAGCTGCTGAAATATCATTCAATACCTGAAACTTCGTCTCTGTGAGTCGATTGATATTGCAGTACACTGTTTCTGAATCGTTCAAACGCCCACCGTAATTTAATTTCCAGTAAAATGGCACCTGCCTACTCTTTTCTTTTTTCTAATTTTACCATCATTGAATTTTTCAACGACTGTAAGTCTAACCCAAAGAGCTGGAAAATAGAAGAAATTGAAAGAGAGAGAGAGAGAGAGAAGAATCTTCATATATATGTTATGCATGGTTATATCATTTAGCAGTACGATTAGGGTTTGTTAGAAAGTTTTAATCTCGTGAGAAAGTGGTTACAAAATAAGATATGAGAGTACAAAGGGACAGGCAGTGTTATACCAATAGTATCTATCTACCCTAAACTACTTTATCAGTGGGGCACTCTATTTTTTTTTTTTTTTGCTATAAATAGAGGCATTTGGTGCTCAATTTTAGGTCATCTTCCACTTCTTCCTTTCTTTCTTTATCTCTCCCTCTTCAACCAACCCACTAATTTCCTTTTAGAATAAATCTTTCTCTTTCTTTTGTTTTTAAATTTAAAATAAAATTAAATTAAAAATTAAATTAAGTTTAATTAAATACGCAGGAGTAAGGGAAAGAGGAGGAGGCAACGGTGATGTCGTTGACAGAAGACAGAGAGCACAGATGATGATATGCAAATGGAGTTACATCTCACTCCTCTGTGCTCTCTATGCTTCTGTCATCCACTTCAGCCCTTCACTTTCTTACTCTCTAATTAGAGCTTTCCTTTCATTTCTTGGCTTGGTTTTATTATTATATTTTGTCATAAGAATTAATACATGTTCATCATTTTTGTATGCCGTCTCATGTTTATTTATGTTCATCAAGGACCATCTATATAAAGATCATTCTTAATTTACTGAAGTTGTTGAAACTTTGTGAATCTTTCTGACCCTCTTTTGTCCAAATTTGAAGGGTTAATTCATTTGCATGAGCGTAATTCATTGATTTCTTTATATTTGTAATTTGAGTCTACATATATACATATGCTCATAACTATGTCGGTTTTGCAGTGGAACCACACGGAAAGAGATCGAAGTGTTTTGATTTTACGAGGTCCTTCGCAACATATATGCAGACATTATCGTATATAGATTAATCACTTTGATTTCATGCCAAATGAGGGTAATCAATTTGGTGTTTTATTTTTTTTCTTTTTTTTCAATTCTTTTCAATTCTTTTATCCCGTTCATTTTTTAAGGTCAATCATACATTTTGTTTGATTGTATGGTTTGCAGTCTGAGAATTTTGCAAATACCACAGACAGTCGTTTGGGATCAGGGTGTCTGATTTGATGAAGATGACCTAAAAGGCAGTCTTGTTTTACAGTCATGTTGTGTAGCTCAAACCATTTCTGGATTCTACTCATCTCTGTAGATTTGTTTATTTCTAGTTCCAATTTCAAGTTGAAACCCTGTCAAAGAAGAACAACAAGATGTCTAGAATTATTTCCCAATGTTGTGCCACAACAATTTGCCCTCTTGTTGATTAGCTTACCTGAAAATTTTCACAAAATATTAAAATCCTATTAATATTCTGTGTAAATATTTTTGCATTCAATGAGAACTTGGTCACTTGTGGCTTCATCTCTTTCTTAACTTCAAATTCTTCTAGAGCTATTTTTCCAACATGAATAATGATTCTTCATTGAAGGTAAAAAATAAAAAATAAAATAAAACTATCTTTCTGTTTAACAGAGAAAAGGAAACAGACGTCTGACAACATTCCGATGCGGTCAGATATTACGATTAAAGTGATTGATTTCTAAAAGAAGTAGGCACCACTTGCATGCTTTTTGGACAAGGGCCATTTCGAAAACTGCTGTTTACGGACAAAGCAAAAACTAAGAAT
The DNA here is from genome assembly GCA_035584115.1 of Cedrela odorata. NCBI lineage: Eukaryota > Viridiplantae > Streptophyta > Magnoliopsida > Sapindales > Meliaceae > Cedrela > Cedrela odorata. The sequence goes on along the minus strand of JAXCLQ010055456.1, from coordinate 58,009 downwards.
GGACAAAGTAGGCCGCAAATACTTCCCCAAGATTCCTTTGTGAATTATCACAACACAGCAAGTAGCCTAGATTTTGCATACGGGTTTATATATCCATTAATTGTAATTAGTAGAAATTATGCACCAAATTCATTCTTTTAAAGAGCTTTCATCAAAAAGTATGGAATATCTTTAGCTTGCCAGCACTGTAATGGGTCCAAAATTATTGAGCAGAAAAGAAAATTAATGTCTGCAACAGATGAAAGAACAAATTAAGCATCTTCCAGTTTAGCAATACTATTGAAATTTCAATCTTATTTTCCTCTGACGAATGGTAGTAGATAAACACCAATGGGATTTGCAGTACCATTTTAACTAAAAACAGAAGGGAAAGTTTGTGTTTGATCACCTAATAATCTTTCAAACTTTTATGTCTATAATTTCTTCTTTAATTTGGTGTGTTAATATATAATTTAAAATCATTAATACCTTTCCTATAGAATCTATGGCCCATTACAATAATATCAGTAGGTTGAGGATTGGTACAAGTCTGAGTTACTACAAGATATTGAAATTTAAACCCTATAGATTCTACTAAAGTGTACATAATTTTCACTGATTCAAGAGCATGAAAGTAAGCAATTTGATAATTGGGTATGTTTGGATAATAAATACTTCTTTAATATGAATCACTTAATAATTAATCTATATTTTTTTATATATTTGCTTATGGGAAAAAAGATATTTCTAAGTATATATTATGTATAATTTGCAACATATTTAAACAAACTTATAAAGAATAATACTGTATTTTTCAAGTATTATATCCTAACTAATGCAAATATTGATATTTGGATATGTTTATCGGGTCAAATGATGTAAATAATAATTAAAGCCATACCTCTTGAGTGAAAAGGATTCAATGCATTATCTGAATGTAGAGGATGCAAAATATTTTAAAATGTATTTATTTGCATAATAATTAATTATATATCAAGTTAGATAATATATATATATATATATTTATATGTTTCAAGAAAAAAAAAATCCTTTTTGGTAACACTGTCACTTTAGAGTTAAATAGTCTTTCATTAATATAGCATGTCTTGCTTTCCTAGACAAAATTTATTTCATTATTTACTTCTTGTCGCATGATAAAGAGGTGACAATACACATTATCATTAATTAGATTAATATCAAATATTTAAAGGAAAAAACAATTTATTTACTTGAATCAATGAATATATATATATATATATATACAAAATTAAAAACATGTTACTTGAAATTTACTAATTATTCTGATAACAACATTAAAGCCATGTGACATCTTATTGAATAAATACATAATTAAAAAGGAAATTATCAAACAATATTTACAAATGTGTTAATTATGTGTTAAAATCATACCTACAATATATGAATAAATCCAGAAACTTATTCCTAAAATATACAATCATAAAATATCAATTATTTATCATAATGTATTCGGTATCAAATAGTAAAATTTTAAATGATATGTTTTAAATGGTTGTTCATCAAATGATCACAGATTGTTTCATCTTGGAAAGCATTGATATATGTCAATGAAACATTTAATTATTTCCATGGGATATCAATGATATCATTTACGTTTCTTAAAATCTTGTCAACAATCTGCTGAATGACACATACCAATCAAAGAAACTGAAACCAGATATGAAAAATTTTAAGAATTATCTGAATAAGCAAATTAAAGTTGACTGTTGCTAGATAGAATGATTACATGGAATTAATTAGGGCTTTTAGGCTAGTGACTGGCACATTTTGTGGCCAATATCCATTCTGGTGCACAAGGAAGAATCAAATTCATGCATTAAACATATATGTCCACCAACTCTATTCCACTATATATGTATATATGGAGCTATCATTTTTGACTTAATTTAGGATATTTGTGTTTCAGCTCAACTTCAAAACTGATCAGTTTGGTTTGGATCAATATAAGCCAGAAAAAGAGAATCATTTCCCAGGTGCGTGAACTTGTGAAGAAACAAACATGGTCAAACCACTGTGGGCATTTGTCATTCGTGGGGTTATACGTCAATTTAACCAGCAAAGCAATGTCAACTATCCTACACTTCTGATTCATAATTTCCACGCCCCCATAATTAATTTCTTAAATAGAATGAACCATGTCCTCCACTAAAACAAGATTAATGTCTTTTTCAAGCAATTGATTTCAATTCTTCCCACTCTTGATTACGCAATGAACACCTGTATGTTGTTCATTTTCAGAGCTTTCATCTTATCATACAAATTAAATGGTGATTACAATACAAATTGATTTCTACACAAATTCTACCACATTGGTTGTGGCATTTACAGTAATTTAAGGTACTAAAAATTCTATAAGAATTAATTTGTAGAAACAGTCAACAATAACTAGGTTAGCAGTATTATCTAGGGCATACACGATATAGCAAGCACCAATAGTTTTGGGTCCATTGTTGATAATGAAAGTAACATTATGCACTTGTCATAATTCAAAAACAGTACTGTAATGTGTTTAATGGGGTGGGTTGCGGTCCCATTTCTTTGGAATCTGTCAACAATTTATTGACACATTTTTATGAGGCAAATTGTGTATATTTTTAGTTTTGAAGTTGAATGTCAATTGGGATTAAAATACCTAATTTAATGTAATGTGACAAAATTCAAAATATGTATATATATATATATATAACAGAGGTTTGATTCTGATCATCTAATTAATTAAAAATTTTGAAATTAATATGAAGATCAACCATTGGTCCAAAATCGTTGTAGTGACTTGCTACTTTGTGGGGCATAAAAAGAATTTCTAGCGTACCAAATTTCAGCTCAAATTTCAGCTCGAAAAAGGCTGAAATGAGTTTGAATTTTCAAAGTACTGGTATACACTATAATTATATCAGAAGTTTTAATTTAAGATGTAATGATACGATGATGTTAAGGTTACAATCAACAAGACAACTCCTTTAATCACCAAACAAATAAATCATCAAGAATGTCGACCACTAGTAAATCTTCTCTTACGAAAAGGATTCTTGAATGTATTTTGTATATCATGTGAGGCTCTAACCTCAATACGTGCCCAGCTTTTTTTGAAATCTCTGTTAAACACAAGAAAGATGGAATTAAATAGGCTTTGGCTTTGAGGAGAAGCCGAAAAGGTTAATCTATTTTACTTCAATTTTGAAACACACGGTGAAGTGTAAAGGAAGCGATTGTTTATAACTTTTTTATAGAGCAAAGATGTAAGATGAAAGAGGGGTTGATATATAGAAATTGAAATTCAGAGTCAATAAGTTGGGCTTATTAAACTAAACATCAAACACAACATTGACATCTAAAATTGAATTGATCAGATTGATTTTGCGGAGTGAAGGAAAACCAGACCTCATAATCACAAGAACTAACAAACAAGAGCTGAGAACTTCCCATCAAGGAAATGTACCAGGCATGCCGGAATTGCTTGAAAGGATGAGCACAAAAGCAAGTGCATCATTCCCAAATCACATTGAAATACCAACAATGGATGCTACTGCTACCTATTAATTACCAGCAAATACTGCAGATCATGTAAAAACCAGATTCTTGCCTGAAAGTAGAGGACACCGAATGTTGGAGTTCACAAACTGATTAGTTTCCCTGTGAATGAAGAACAAAGACTCTCAGATAACCTACTGTCTACTAAAAATGTAAAACATATCAGAAATCTGAAGGTAATGAATTTGGCAAGCAGCAAAAGTGCTACCATAATATTTTCCAAACTTGTACAAAAGTAATTGAAGCACAACAAGCATTAATCTACAAAGAAGTCAATGCTAAACAATAACTTTCCCACTTTCAGAACACATTTCTGAAGAGCTAGTGCAAAATGAAATAACCCAATAAAAACTTATAAATTCTTTCAGCAACAAAAAGTACGAATAACCACACAAATTTTACATATCCTAGTTATAAAAATTATATTCATCCAAATGTTCTGACTTAAGTTTAAGCAGTACTAGTGCCATAATTTCATTCTTTATAGAACTTACGATGATTGAAGAGCCGACTCCAAATCATCAGATTTCACTTCCTCTTTGATTGAGTGACTATGAAGCTCCCGTGTAAAACTGCTGGTTGTATCCAAGAAATAGAGAATATATGACATTGCGCAGCAACACACAAACATAGGTATGGGGCCAAATATCCAGAGGAAAAGAGGGAATGACAAATAGAAAGCTCGCAGTCCAAGGGACCAAAAGAAACTCCCTCGATTCAAGTTTCTGACAACATACTCAATAGAGTCTTTTTTGCCTACTGATGTGGGCAGAGTAACTAAAAAGCTAACGTGGGCAAAGTATCTAATAGACTGCACATTGCAGAGAAAGGCAATAAGGAAGCACAGCAAAATGGTAAAATATTTGATTGAAGATAATATGGAAGTCTTGTTGCCATAAACTAATTCTGAAGCCGTATTGCCAGAGCTAGATGTGCTGCTCACAAAAACACCTATCAGTGAACTGAGAGTGATTGCTGTAGTAGCTAAAAGTGTGGATGCCATAATGTTGTTGCGTATTGTTTGAACTGCTAAAACACCATTCTTTAAGGGATCCTGAAAATAAAGCAAAGGAGATAATGATGAAATTATTTTTCAGAAATTAACTCTGTATTTTGACTCAAGGTTTTAAGAAATTATTTTGCCCATAAATGGATGCTTGCTTTCATTCTTCAAATACCGCAAGATTCTCATTAGAAAACAGATTGAGCTTGCCAGAAACAATAGAAAGTAAAAACAAGTCAATAGTTCAGAAAAAAGTGCAAGGAAAACTATTTAATAACAATATAATACTCTGTTGGCAATTTAATTGCCAAACAAACTTGCCGTTACTAGTAATCCTGCTCCCGTAGTATATTTGGTGCAATCCCATGCATCGTCATTGTCATCAGAGTTTCATCACATCAAAGCAAGTCAAAGATCGACCTGGATGCCTTTGAACATCATTTTTAACATGTGATTGACAATTTAAAACAGCAGTAGTTTTAACTTGATTATTGCTATTGAAAAAAGTAAGTTCAGATCCTAGAACATGGGGTGAAAGGTGTTGTTTACTATAGAAGACTCAAATTATTAACTAATTAAAACCCATTAAAATTTGTTAAGTCTAGATCAATTAATTTAAGACAATTCAACCCAACAAAGCAACAATAACAAAACAAATCCAAAGCAATAAACACAATCAAAGCAATAGACACAAATTTGTTATCGAAAGGAAATCTTACGAAAAACTCTTCACAAGATAAAAATTATCCGAATTAATACATGAGCCACCTCAAAAATTCACTAGTTAAAGAAAATTTTACAATTGTGAATTTTTATAAGAACTCTTGTAACATGATCTTGATTACACACTGAATAACCCATTCTGAGTAATCTCGATGTTCAGAATTTTAAGATTTTCTTTCCTATAGAATTCACAAATAACCCGTTCAAAATACCGGAACTCCGGTCACTAACACCTCACAAAACTCTGAAAGTTTTACAATTGGATTTTTTAAAGTGAGAAGGTAAGGTGAAAGTTCTCAAGAGAAACAATCAAACTAATTTAATTCACTACGAACTTAATTTGTTTCTCTCTCCAAAAAATCAAGAAATAATAGCTCTTTTGAACTTAAAAAATATTGTCTCTGCTAAGAAAACCCAAAACTTTGCAAAAGCCATCGCAAACCCTAACTAAAAATTCACGAACCTTTTAAAATCAGCGATGTCCGCTCTAGTGCCAACTGGGCGCTAACTCACCAAGCTTTTCAGGTAAGTCAACCGCACAAGCATTAGGTTGGCACCAAGGTTCTGGAAAGCGCCGCTCGAGCCACAGACTAGCGCTAGGTTGGCGTTGAGATTCTGGATAGCTTCCTTCATTCGCTTGAGCCAAAAGTTAGCGGCACACTAACGGCGTGCATCTGTCTTTTTGTCTTTTCATCCTTAATTTGTGTTTAGAATTCCAGTAAGAGTAGTCTTGGGAGGCAGTCTCTGTTGACTTTTATGACTAGCATCAACACACTATTTTAGACAAGGAACGAGCCAACTTAACTAGTTCTTAACAGCTACATTAATTCACAAAGCACAGATATGGTCAGCTAGAGTCCAAGAAATTCTCTCCACCGATCTCTTCATCTTCTAGTAAAGAGTTTTTTTCCCTTCAAGTTGATTCTACTAGCTGTCTTTCTCAACTGAGTGCTAATTAATTCCCAAGAAAATTAATTGTCTCAATTGGCTCATTCTAGATTCCCTCTAAATTGATTCTTTAGTCACAGCATCTTCTCAAATATGATCAAGAACCAACTCTTAAAATGGTAAAACAGTCAATCATTCAAACTTATCCCAGCTGAAAGAATATCAATATCACCAAGTATTTATCATGCATAAAGAACAGCCTAACTACGTCAAAATCTGCTCCCTTAGGACATTCGTTAAACACTTGAAGGTCTACTAATCAATAAAAAGTTACTCTTGGGATTTACATATCGCCCGATGAGCATCCCAGTCCTTAACATTCATATGTTAACAGTATGGATTTAAGCACAATTATGCACCAACTTCTTGCTAGCTTCCAGAATTGGTCGTATTTCAAACCTTTCTTCCTAACCTCTTACATCTCTTTGATTTCTTTCAACATTTGGTGCAACAGAAAGCTCAACAAAAAGAAGGAATCCCTGTTCACAAATCATAAAAGCCAATTCCTAATCTACTCTTGTGAATAATCATAAATGTTTAAGTCCCTGAAAATACTGCTACCATCAACAGATAATAACAATTTAAAAACCCTCAATCACGAGCAAAATATATTAATCTAATTATGGATTAATCACAGAACTAATGCCCTCCCAAGCAGTAATAACTCAAATTTACAATTTGTACAAAGACCATACTTACCAATCTCAAAAAAATTTCAAGAATCTACAAATCTATTGAGAAACGAATGCAGACCCAGATTAGAGACGAGAAAGAATTGACTTACAGTCATAATGGAATGGACCCATTGATGGCGAGACTCGGCATTAAGACCAATCACAGTTCTTCTGGGATGGCGAAGAATAGTGAAAAGCAGCCATACGTGGTATACAGACAACTCAAAAAGACCTAACGGTACGAGTACATAGTCAAGCTTATTTTGTTCCATCTATTTTCCGCCTGTAAACTAAACTCGGCGTTGCTGAGCTCTCGTAATGGAATGTTCTCAATTTAACAAAGAGACGACACTGACAGGAGGAGATGACATCGAATTAGGATCGGACACGGTAATCAACTTAACAGATTAACTCACTTTATTTATTAAAATAATTAATTAATTATAGCAAACAGAACTAACATAAAATCATCATCATCATCATCATCATCATCTTATTTTAAATAATTATATATTATATTTTTGAAACCGTTAAAATTTACATTTAAATGTCTTGTAGGTTTTCAACGGTACATCTCCCTCGCTTAGCTTAAAATGGTATGCACGAATAATAAGATACTGGCACGGGATAAGAGCTCAGGGAGTTCAAGTTGACTTCACATTTTATTTAATTAATTAATTAACTTTTTAAAATTATAATAAAAATTAAAAAAAAAATTAATGGCATCTTTTGTTATGATTATATATAACAATTAAATATAAAATATTTTTAATATATTTAGTTAACAAAAATTTCACGTGAAATTTCTATAAAAAAAAAATATGATGATCACAACTTCTGATAATAACATCAAACTGTCACAAAGATACGGACAACTTGAAACGAATGTCTACACAATTTGCATTCAGATTAGCTATTATTTCCCCTGCCTTTCTAACCAGTAACTAACCACTTGTTCATATATTCTACAGTACAATGTGAAACTCATTTTCTTAACAGAACAAATATAAGGAAATGTAACAACGGAGCTCTTTCCAGAAGTGATTATGCCGTTGATCAAGAGCAGGGAAAATTTCTGCCAACGTATACATAGAGCAGGATGCATTGCATGCCTAATAACTTCACAGCTCTCCATTCACAACAATAAGCGTTTTATCAACTGAATAAAAGTTGAAGAAATATGCTCTTTAAAACTATTGATCACAAACATTTTATTATTATTATTATTATTACAGAAGTAGAAACAAAAATTTGATCTTCTCATCATACACAGATTTTAACAATTCATTGAGACCAGTTATGCTCTACCTGAGACTCAAAGTCCCTTTATGTGCTTTTGCCAGTTGCTTTGTTTAAGGAAGTGACGCTCAACCTGCAAACAGAAACACTATATATATTCAGTTGCACGTGATTGATTTTTTGATACATATTGGAACTACTATTTACCTGATTAGAGGCTTTCGCTGTGGCACAGGTGGAGAAGCAATCCCAGTTTGTGGCGCCGTAAGTTCAGCAGGCTTTACAGAAGAAAACAGAGAAGCAAGAAAAAAAAATCACCAGTAAGGTTACATGTAGCGATGTTGAGAGGATAATCTACTCACATAGCATATTAAAGCAAATGGCAAATTGAATTATCATATTCTTTATTTTTAATCTTTAACCACAGATATTTAAAATCAGTCACAAGGTGTGTGGAAGAAGTCAAAACATATCAATCAACTTTGATTTTCATAAAATATTAAAAATAAAATATATATATATATATATTTTGCTCTCAATAGCATCTAAAAGCTGTCCATGCTCTTCATTAATTCTCAATTTATCAATTCTTTTGAGCAAGAGTCATCCTCAGCCTACCATTCTAATACAGCCACTTTGGTGCACATCAACAATTGCAAATTAATGAAGAACTCAGAGCTTTCAGATTGTAACGAATAAAAATCAAAAGAAAAATATCTACACTCTATTCCTAGAAAAGTCCAATGTTAATTGTCTCTTTTAAGTAATCCTTTTCCATATAACAAGAGAGAGGGAAAAGTAGATATTTCCCAAGGTCAACGAATCCAAAAACCTAATAATAAATGGAACCAAATAATTGTAAGCAAAATAGCAACGAAAACTGAATAATCCAGTAAGATAATTATTGGAAATGTTAAAACTTTGAAGACCCCAGTAAAAGTTATAGGGTCAGTAGATAAGACCTCAAGCTCCTCTAAGCTTCCATTAGGTGGTGAAGCAGAGGAAGGACCACCTCCATTGATAGGTGTTACTGTTGTAGCTAATGGTGCATTTACTGCACAAAACTCCACAGGGCTGCCTTGTGTGTTCCCTCCAATTTCTTTGACTTGATTTTTAAGTTCCAAATTATCATCAAGCTCATCGAGTTCTTGTGGAAAAGTTTGGTGAGCAACATACGGACCAGACATTATGTTCTCAATCACCAGCTTTTCAGCCTCTTTAGAGTTTGATGAATCAACTGATAGGGTTTTCCTAAGAGGATCACCTTTTGCAGGTCCATCTAAATCACCATTCTGAAAGGAAACCTCTGCTAAATTTCTTGAACTTCTTAAGCTGTCTGTAAAATTATTCTCAGCTTTTTCTCTAGTTGATTCCGCTAACCCATTTGCATCCATATGCTCGACCTTTAAATTTATAGAAGATGAACTCATAGTGCTCATAGGAGGGCTGCCCTCAAGAACTTCCCCACTAGAGGAAGGCATCGCAGCAAAGCACTTGGCATTTCTATCTACACTATCATCCACCCGCTTTCTCTTCCTTCCCTCATCCAATCCTTCCAGTTTAGCATGGCTTGGAACCTTTAGTTCCGAAGCCCGTCTACTATCCCAAGTTCCTTTAGAAGGACGAGCAGGTCGAACCCCACCGGGAAATACAAAGTTAGGTAAGCTCCTGCGTTTTACGTGAGTAACATTGATCTCCATTCCAGGCTTCCATAATGTGTACATGTTCACAGAGCTCTTAAACTCCTCCACAGTTAACCTTATATCAAACTGTTCACCTTCATTACCCGGAACTCCTTGTTTCCGTTGCAAACCCATGAAGTAAGAGCAATGAAAAGGTTTTGACTTATCAGAAAAATCCCCTGGATGCGGGTGGCACTGAAGCATATTGTAAGTATGTCTCTCAATCTAGATTTCCACAAATAACAAAATTAGGTTCACTGTATATTGAAGGAAAATAATGGAAACAGCCATGTATTAAGAGTCATGGCATTAACCTTCAACGTAAGCTGACGGAGTCGAGACTCAACCCAGCCTTTCCAATTTCTTAAATCATCAGCATTTTCTGCAGAGATATCTATCTGTAGATAATTTCTATACGCTTCAAAAAAAGTGTAAGGCTCAAAAAGGGTATCCCAATCGGCTTCATTTTTCTCCATAGCCTGCAAACTCAAATAGAACATCAGCTTCAAATAAGATTTAAAGAAAAAGAAAGACAGTGAAGATTTGAAGAAACTTGTTCCCAGAAACACACTAACTGAGAGAGAGAATATCTTAGCTCAGGATGAATGAAATTCAACTTCCAAAGAGTTTCACCGCACAATGAGATTCAATTATATAACTACACTGTAATGGTTCTTATCAACACAAGAATATTCATTTTTCCCATACCCCAAAGAAAAGGCCCTAATACAGTAAACTCAATGGAACACCATTTCAGACAAACAACTCCATTTACCCTTGTTGTGGTTCTGACAATCCCAAGTCACCAGAAGAATTTAGCAGAGTTGTAAAAGGTATTGTATGCAAAATATGAGCTTCAAGATTGGAATTAATTTGACATGAAATAAACAATAGCAAAAATCATTATGGAATTGTTATCTCCTAATAGTAACCCTGAAATGGAAAATTGGAAATATTAGCATGTACCACAGATCATACCTCGCAAATATCATACCCTCGCTGAAACTCATCCGTCATAATTCGCAAAGTACTCGAAGACACATTATAGCTGGAGTTCATGCAAGGATAAGCTGGAGTAATTATGGGCATCAAATGGTACCTATCCTTTGGATTTCTTCTTGGATCCCAAACTTGAAGACCAAGTGATCCCTCCTCTATAGCACAAAGCAACACTGGATTTGGCCAGCGCCACTGTGTATAGACCCTAAAGAAGCGAGCAACTAACATATTGGGCAGTGCATTAGGATATAGTTGACATATACGAGCAACAAGTAATGCCCAGTTTATGCCACCAAGAAACCCTGCAACCTGTTCATGACCAAATAAACAACACCAAATGAAGGGGAACGAATCAGAATTAAGAAAGCAAATAGTCAGAAGCATAGTTAATTGGGGAACTTAATTTGAATCCTCCCTAAAAGAAAACCTGCCCATACATTTGAATAAACGCCACGACGCTTTGCCCAAAATCTCATGCATCTCAATGTTGTGCGGAAATTCTGCACCACAAGAAGAAACAAAAACACAATCACAGACAAGATCCTATGTTAAAAAAATCAAAACTGAAATTCAATAGCAAAGAAAACTTGTAAAGCAATAGCCACGACCTGAATATTTGGAACCAAACGCAAAATTTGGTCAGTAACTCTGCAACCATTTAGACTACGAACTGTCTGTTCATCTGTATTCTGCAGTATTGAGTCTTGTGAAATATCCAAGTCCTGTGTCAAAATTAAAATATTAAAGACAGGTATACCACATACACTTTCCCATAAACTTACAACACAAGGAATTTTTTGCCACATATAAGCATGATATTAATGTAGTAAAATGAATGCTCAATGAACTTTATTCTTGTTTTCCAAGGAGTTCATCCTTAACATGAGCAAGGCTAATATACAAAGCTTTCATGTAGCAAACTTTAAGTCTATAGATATACATACATATATGTCTATGACATACATATACATACATACTAGAAAATCAATCTCAAAGCAACCATACCAACCGAAACCACCAACCCTTCAAAACAACTCAAGGAGCATACAATTTATCTTTAAAATGGTCCCACCCTTTCTACTAGCCAAGAAGTATGCCTCATTTTCTGATTATCAGTTCACTCCAGAATCACATGCCTCAACCTTAACTTATCAATAATCTGTCTGAAATCAGTTCTAACAATGACTCCTCTCTCCCAACATAAAACTGTAACCTCAAAACCTGTTAGTGAATTCATTAACCTTAAGAGAGTATTGCTGGAGGCTTACAAATACAGTGTCCATCAAGGTTGCATCTTCATCTCATCTAATTCCGAATAATAGAACATAATGCTACCCTCAGGATCTGGAAATCCCAGTTAATTCAGCCATTCTCAGACTTTCTTAAAAGTAGTCATCTAAAGAAAACTTCTATCTTTATCTCCCACTCTTTTTAACAGTCTCATAGCTATCCTTTTAAGCCTGGCCATAGTCTGTGCATAGCTCTGCCATGCATTACAAAATGTAGCTTATACAAGGATGGTGATTCTGAAGATACATTCCTGCATTTATCAGAAGACATGCCTGGATATATGATAAACCTCAATGTTGGGCTCACCACCATTCAAATTAAAAGAAAAATATCATTAGTTATCAAGCTACGATACTTGTTGCATGTACAAGTTTATAAGTTGGCCAAAAACATGCCATCAGGCTATACCTACCAATTCAATTATTGCTATATTATGTTGATTACCATTCTCATCTCAACAGAGTACAATAAATTGCAATTTATTTCAAATACTGAGCCAACCAGGTAGACCTAACACTAGGATCGCCCTGGAAATTACAGCTAAATGATAGTAAACACAGTCCATCGCAGCTATTCAGATAATATAAAAACAACTAAAAGATGTACAATCAAATATTAACAATGTGAAAGCAAAAGCTAATAAAGGAGGGGTTGTTTTGTCAATGTGGAATCACACAAGCTTTTGCCTCAATCAGCCAGCACTTACTTCAGGAATAACCCAAAGAGAGAGTTTTGCATAAAGAAGATCTATAGAAACACCATTGAATTTGAATTTCATGACTGGAACATGAGCATCGGGCACAGGGTGCAATTCTGTAACTTCAGGCATCTCTGAAAGCATTTGATATAGCTCACCAAAGAAGTCTTCCTACAGCCAATTTAGAGAAGCACTTTTAAGATCATCAACAACACTGCCTAAACTGAAAGAAAATTTCTTGAACCATAAATACAAGAGAGCTGATCTCACTTCTCGTGTTGCATGCCTAGGTCCCACACAAAGCGTGTCTACATCCGCACCAGGACCGTGCACCTATTAAAACATAAAAATCAAACACTGAAACCTAATATTATGATAATCAAGAAAAGAGGTACAAAACACAATATAATGATAAATAAAGTAATTAAAAAGTTCATTTACATCATTATATTCAATATTTCCAAGCACAAGCCATGAACATTAATCTACAGATCATACTCTTTTGGGCTATTGAGATGAATGTCTTCATCTATGTAGATGATAAAAGTAATATCAGTGAATAAAGGGATACACAATGGAGGGTCATGTAAGTATTATTCATCTCATAATCATAGGAAAGGAGAATCACATAAAAGAGTAATCCTTTCAGAATATTATCATACCCCAAGCCGATAAGAACCAAAGGTAAATATCTTGCCATTTGCCTCTTGCACCAGTTGCTCATTCAAACCTTTCGCACGGCTAATTTTCTTGACCCAAATCTTCACAATCTGTTTAATTTTAAAGCATCAACATCAAAGATTCAAATCAGCAAAGACATTTTGTGACATTCTCCATCAAAATAAAAACCTTAAACCTGATATTTTTCATCATTTTATGCCCCTATTATACAAAATCAACCAACAAAACTACATGATAAAGAGTGCTTACAGCATTCAGTTACACATATATAACATATAACAGCTGAGAAAAGGCTTTAAACCTGGTCTAGCCTCCCAAGCACTTCCTCTCTAATCACAGCCTCCTCTTGACTCTCATATAAATTCACATCTCGCAAATACTGAAACACACAAAACCCAAAAAGTAGCACAAACTCAGCTTTAAAAAACCATATTCACAGTTCAGAACTATTAAGTCACAAATTCAAAACTGAAACCTTTTCAAGCTCGCGGGTCTTCATCACATCATCATCAGATGGTCCTCCCAATGATATGGGATCCGTTATGCCCAATCGCTGTCCGTTATTGCTCCCCATTAGTATTATATTTCACAGTTTTTCCTTTCTTTTTTCTTTTTCTTTTTATTTCAATCAAAGGGTCTGTTAAACATGATATTTATTGATTTATTTTTACCGATATTTCCATTTTTTTCCGAGTAGTGTCGAATCAGAAACAAGTACTGAATGGAGTAGTAACAATGTAATAATCGTTAATTGTACAGTATTGGATGGAAGCTACAAATAAATAGGAGAAACACCAGCAATAATAATAATAATGATAATAAAACTCACAAAACAAAAAAATCTAGCCCTCAATTTTAATAAAACAGAGTACAACGCACACCGATTCGGAGACCTCTAATAAAAAACCCTAACCCTAGTTCGCATGTTATAAAATAAAGCGGCTCAGATACAAAAATCAATCAGAACTCGAAAAACCCTCCGCCTTATAAAAACGTCGTGGTTGGCGTTGTTGTTCTTCCAACGTGCCGATCAAAATAGCATATATTCTGTAAACAAAACCCTAAAATTCTCAAAAAAAAAAAAAATTAATCGAACGAATGGATTTGAAGTGCGAAAGACGAGATAGAGAAAAAGAGAATGAGGTGTCAGCTTACGTTGGCTTCCGCCGGTTTTCAGCGGAGTTTATTATTTTCTTTTCTTTTATTTCTTTCCATCCAAACAGGATTTTGTAGGAGTTAGGTTAGAGTATAGTAGTGCGCTGGTACTGCTGTATAAAAAGGGCGAAGGAGAAAATTTAAAAAAAAAAAAATAAATTATTTAATTACTATAAAAAATAAAAATAAATTCCGTTAAAGAACGAAATCACGACGGAGAAATAAGTAGAGATGTCAATTTTATTCATAAATTCGCAAATTTGTTATTATGGACCCTAATGGAATGGGTTTAATTGGACTCTTAAAAGGTTTAGAAAAAAAAAATTCAATTTGGTACAAATATAAACAAGGATAAATATTTGCTAATATCTATTATTGGTATTTTATAAAATTATTAATTTATGTATTATTATTTTTTATTGTAAGAATTATTATAATTGAAAAAAATAAAAATGTAAATTTTGTAATTATTATTTTAGATTTATGAGTTTATAAATTTTTATTTTAAATTTATGATACTAATATACAAAAATTTGTAAAATAATTATTTTATTAGTGAAATTATTGTGATTAATTTTATTTTATGTTTAATATACTTAATATTTTATGTGAGCGATGTATTTTATTTTTAATTAATACTGAAAAATTTATATTTTATTTTGAATTAATACTGAAAATTTATAATTTTAATTAGATAATTTATAAGTTTATATTTAATATTTAATAATAGTATAAATATAGTTAAAAATATTAAAAATTTACGAATATTTATAAAAATTTGATAAATATTAAATATTTATTTAAATAATTTTAATAATAAAATATTAAATTTATAAATTTAATATTAAATTATTTTAACAAATAGATAATAGTCCTTAAAAACAATCCTTTTAACTTTTATGATATTATTTTTAAAAAGTATAATCACCCCTGCATCAATAGACTTCAATACATAGATAGCAATGGGCCGTGATATAACATCCTTTCTCGTCCTCCACCAATCTTCGATTAACAAAATATTAATATTAATTTTAATTTTTAATAAAAATAATAAAACTAAAAATTAAAAATTTAAATTAAATATAATATTTAAAGTTTTATGTTTTTTATTAATTTTATAGAAATATATATTTTATTTAATAGATAAAAAATAAAATCTTAAGAATTTTTTTTATTAATTTTATATTAATATAAAAACTTAAATTAATAATTATATTTGGTCATTTAATTTAATATTAATTAATTATAATTATTTATTTTAATAAAATTTTAATTAATTGATAAAAATGAGAAATTAATTATATTATATATATTAAAATATAAATTTATATTAGTTATTTTTTTAATTTTAAAAATATTAAAAAGAAAAAAATTGGTAGTCAGAACGGGGGATGAGATGAAATGATGAATTCTCGTCCCCGAAATAGACGAAAATAAGAGTAGGGATAAATTTTCGTCCCCGATCTACTTTTCCGTTCGCGGACGAAATCTTTCCCGAACGGGCCGAACCACAGCGATCCTGACAGTGCGAGGTAGCCCTACAACGTATTTTGATTATTTTCGTAGAAGTTGGGGCTTATTTGAAATAAATGAAAATTTTATGTATTATTTTATAAAATATAAAACGTAGGGACTCGGATTATCCCAATTGTAATGGACTCTAACAAGTAGAGATTCAACGATACGAGATTGCCGTCCCCGTTCCCGTTTCGGGAGGGGATCCATGTACCCGCCCGTCCTCTTTTTTTCCCATTTCCTTCCCCAGTGAGAAGTAATAACAAGAGTAGCTACACAAAGCCTGCAATTCAACCATTTGTTTACACAAGAGGAGGTTTCGATCCCAACACCATTTTCTTTTGAACCAAAATCTGATAACAATCAACATAATTTTCACCAGAAATTATAAACCCATGTGCATAACAACAGATCAAACACATGCACATAGAAACAAATCTTGAAATATTGGTAACTTGAAATAGTTGTGTTCCTGATTTTAGAGACAGAAATAAGAGAGAAATGATGAAATAAGCAACAGCGACTCCAACTTTTAAGCTGCTGTGATGTGGATAGTTTGATCTTGATGCAGCCATGATTTGATTTGATTTTTATAATTTGTTTCCCTTTTCTGTGTTTGCAGAAAAGAAAAGAATATAGAGAGGCGAAACAATAAGAGATTTAAAGAAAGGATTGGATGATTCTAAATAGATAAAAGAATATGGAGTATAAAGGAAAAGAAAAAAAAAAGAAGAAGAGAGACTGAAAAAGATATTTCAAATGAAAGCAACAAAACACTGAGCATTTCCACATCCAATCCCACCTCCTCGTCAAACCTACCTCCACCACTAGCGTCGTCGCCACTCTCGCCTCCATTTTCCTCGCGATTCACGTGCTCTTCACTGTCATCAATACCAATAAAGTCGGCATCAATTACGGGGAGTCCAAATTCACCTCATTTACAGCAGGATTCCATTGATTACGAATTATACCCAGTGGCACACAGTGTAAGAAATATGGAGGTCCCCGTCGTCGCCGATCGGGCTAATTTAATCATGACGTTTTTGGTTTTTCTACGTCATATTTTGAATTTTGATATGCCTCTTCTTCGATCCGGAATTCCCAGTGCAAATCATTGACTCTCTGTTTAGATTTATTCTGTTTTAATTTAGAATTTTTAAAATTATTTTAAAATTAAAAATGTTAAAATTAAACAAGCTGGAGGACGAGGGCATATGTCATCTTCATCCCCGGCTCGCAATTAGAAACGGGACTAGCTTTGACCCCGTTTCCCGGCCCGTAATAAGAATCGATACCAATTTGGAGCCCGATCCCCAAACTAAACAGGTCTGCCCTGTACCGTGGGAATTTTTACACATGCTATTCAACTTTTTCTTGAAAACTTTTTCATTTATTATTTTGGCATAGAGAATGTAATTTAAATAAAAAAAATCAAATCATAGTAAAGTAATATTTGCTTTGTATGAATTTAATTAAAGTATAAATAACTTATTTCAAATTAAAATTATTTAAACATTTATTATTTTAACATATATACAGTTGACATTAAATAAATAAAATTGTTAAATGAATAATGTTCATTGACTAACTTAATTATGTAAAAAGAAAAGGAAATATAAAATTAATAAATTATTAATTACATGAATTTATATTTTTATTCAACCAATACTATAATGTTAGTTAATTTTATTCCATAATTTGTATAAAATATTTATATCTTTAATATTATTAATATATTTACATCATGCATGTAAGGATGCTCTATAAAATGGGTGCCGATACTCATAAAATATTTAAGTTTTATGTAAAAAAAAAATGAACGTAATGTAATAAAGTCCTTATATTTATGTTAACAAAAATAAATAATCTAAAACATCTTAAATCAATCTAGCTAGGAAATTATTTAAAAGCTTATCATTTTAAGGTAAATAAGATTGTGAGAAATTCATCAAAATAAAAAATAAATAGATATTTAAGAAAATATATCTTTTTAAATTAAAATAATATAATTAATTTAATGTGTATTGCATTAGAAACCAAAAAGAATAATTTATTGTTTTTTATTTAATTTAATTTATATTTAAAATTGAAGTATAATAATTTTTAATTTATTATTAAGAAATGAAATATTAAATAGTAAATATGAAATATAAATAAAATAGAAAGGTGAGCTAAAGAAAAATTGGTTAAAATTAAATACTAGATATTAATATAATAAATCCTCTCAAAAGGGGTAAAATGTAATTTCTCAAATTGTATAATTTCTGTCCTTTATCCAATTAAATTTGTTGTCTTGGAAACCTCTAACTATTTTGTCCTATCTGGCAACAAACCGCCGTAACATTCCGAGAATTTCTAAAAGCGCGTCATATACAGGCGCAAATCGATATGCATATCATTAGGGCGTTCATGTCACGCGCTAAAAATATCACGTGCTATGTCAAATCCGGAGAAATTATAATTATTTAAAAATAACATCCTTGCAAAAAACTACCCGTTCTCTCTTTTTCCGAACCCTAACTGACACACAACACCATCTCTTTCACGTCTCTGCTAAGAACAAACCTCAAAACCCTAATTTGGTTTAAAATTCCCATTTTAGAACTCCATTAACTTTTATTTTTCACAAATGCTCCAACAGAAACCTTAAATTCCTCTGAAATTCCCTCTCTGTTTCTCACCATGTCCTCCGGTGATCGCCGGGACGCAACTTCGGCGACCGGAGACGTGAAAAACGGCGTTGTTTCGGGAGATTTGAGCAAGAGGCAGTCGCAGGCACAGCCGGCGGTGGCGGTGGCGCCAAACCAAAACCAGAGGCTGAGGCTGAACCCTAACAAGGACCACAAGCCGGAGAGCTACGAGGATCTGCAACTGGATTTCTGTCCGTCGATTTTCAGCTCTTTGGAGAGGTACTTGCCTCCGATTATGCTTGGTGTGAACAGAGACGAAAAGGTGAAATTTATGAGAGAGATTCTGTTGAAGTACTTGCCGCAAGGGGAGAGGACCAGAGTATGTGAAAATTAAATTTTGTTTCTCTTTTTCTTGTTTTTGCTTTTTGCTGCAATTTTGGCGGAAGACAACGATTTTTTTTTCCAAAATGCTATACGATTTTCGTTAATTTCTTTTTGGAGTATAATTCTTTTTAGGAAATTAAAGGGGGGATATTATTGGAAGAATGTTACGAAATTCTGATTAGGGTTTAGCGATGGTTCGTATGCGTTGCCTTCTTTCATTTCTAACGGACATGTTATTACAAGTGAAGTGACGAAAATGCCCTTATGTGCTGGGTATGGCAAAAGCTAGTAGTTTAGAAAGTGATGACTTGTAGGTAAAATTTTCCTGGATAAATTGTGTAATTATACACGTCGATGATAAACATACCATCTAACAATAAAGTTGCTCTTTTTACCCTGATAGAAAGTCAGAATTGTGCATTTTACTTGATTTTTTTTTAATTATTTTGGTAAGATAATAGAAATATAGCACGACTTCAGCTGGCCTGTTAGATGAGTTACTAAATAAATGTGTTTCTAATTTATATTTTGATTTGATTATCAGTGCTTAATTTTTGACATGGTTTTAAAACATGTTTCTTTTTGAAATAAATCTTGAATGCGTTGAACATAAACATATAGATAGTAACGTACAGGGTGTAGCATGGTTGTTCTATGTAGGTCACACTGACGTTGATTCAGTTTAACCAAATGCATTCCAATTTAGATACTGAAGCTAGCTGGCTCTGTTGTCAAAGATTGTAAATTTAAAACTAAGTTGAAGAGAGTTGTCATTGTGCTAAAAGTTGAATACAAAGCAAATGGTTAATGGGTCTTAGCATGATTCTCAACTTAGTTTGGCCTTGGTTTGACTCATTAATTTGACAGTAACTTATTTTCCTTTCAACTAGTTGTTATCTTGCAGGATTTGTCAACAGTCTTTTTCACCTGTTCTTTCCTTCGAGTACTTTCATTTATCTTCATTAGATTGCTATTATGAGTCTTCTGTTCTGTACATCTAGTCAAATTAGTGTCTTCTTTAACTCTTGATTTATTTCTAGCTTTTCTTCCCTTGACAAGCAGATTTATACATTGCCTCAAAGTTTCTTAATTTGTTATCTGTAATGAAATTCACAAGTTTTAAATCTGTTAGCCATTCTTTTGGAAATATTCTTGCCCATTTCAATTTAACCAACTTCTGCATTTATTTTATCTCATTTAATTTGAAATGTCATGTATTAGGCTCTGAGACATAGAGAATACCGCCAGAAGATAATATCAAATTATCAGGTATTACACATGTTGACTCATCAATCAGTACCTGCCTTTCTCCTTTTACCTTTTGATTACCCTGGCTTTGTCACTTGTTTGCAGCCTTCACATCGAGAGTTATACGCCATGCATCCTGCAAACTTCTTTGTCCCTCCATTTCTCAAAGCAATCAGTGATAACACTGAGGAAAGCTTTAGAAATATAATTTCAGAACCCTCTCCAGGTGTGTTTACTTTTGAGATGCTACAGCCACGCTTTTGTGAGTTAGTGTTAGCTGAGGTAATAGTCTATCTGTTTCTCATCTTCTAAGGTATGTCTATCTTTCTGTGTAATTTTGCATTTATATTCTTTTAGGATGTTACTTCGCTTGTGTAGGTTGAAAACTTTGAAAAGTGGGTTAATGAATCAAACTTTCGAATTATGAGACCAAACACAATGAATAAGTATGGTGCTGTACTCGATGATTTTGGGCTCGAAACCATGCTTGATAAGCTTATGGAGAGTTTTATTCGTCCTCTGTCTAAAGGTAATTTTAAGCTGTTAGATAAGAGCCCAATGATAATATTTGGACTACACTCTTTTATTTGCACTTGTATGTGAACTAAACACAACCTGCACCAACTTAACAACAAGAACAAATATAATTAAATTATGCCATTTTTCATTTCTTAACTGAAGATAGTAGTGGTGATTGTACAACTTTCTTAAATCTGACCTGTTAAATTATTCTCTCTTGTACAGTTTTCTTTGCTGAGGTTGGAGGATCAACTCTGGACTCCCATCATGGTTTTGTTGTTGAATATGGTAAAGATAGGGATCTTGATCTGGGTAGGTGCTTTCTTTATGCTTTTCTCTCTGATATTACACTTCTGCCTACATATTTCACTGGATTTTTCATCCTTTAATGGTTATATAATACTTTATAGGGGTATGGAACAGGGTGTAATACACTAAACTGAGTTCCAAAAATTGTTGCATTGTGGGCTGATAAGAGTAATGTTAGCTGTAGATTTCTACTCACCACTTGAATGGGCATATTCTAGGCTTGGTATGGGAGTTTCTGTGCCCAATATGGGCAATGTTTACTCCCAACACCTAGAAGTTTTGTTTAACTGCATTATATCCTTTATTTTGATTTCACTTCAGTCAAAATCATGTAGCTATAACCAAAGGTTTCACATTTGTAGGCTTTCATGTGGATGACTCAGAAGTAACGTTGAATGTATGCTTGGGTAAGCAATTTACTGGTGGAGAATTATTTTTTCGGGGAACGAGATGTGAAAAACATGTAAATACAGGAAGTCAGCCCGAGGTATGTTAGTTTTTACAGTGTAATAATGTTTAAACAATTTCGTACCAGGCATAGCTAACATTTAAGCATATCAATATCAATACATCTCTTTAACCTCTCTGTGGTTGACAATTCCTCCTAGGTGGACAACACAAGTTCAATTTGTTCTACTGTTGGTATATTATATATGTATGTATGTATGCATGTATGTGTGTATCTCTGTATGACTGAAAGAATGTATGCTTGTGTGTAGATATGGATATGTACTGGTATCTGACCACATAACTGGTTTTTTTTTACCATAGTTTTATTGTGTGCAGAATGTTAATTGCTGTCATATACTGATATTTGTGATTATGTTGATGCCATCGTCTATTTCCTATCCAAAAAAAAAAAAGGGAAAGAAAATGTATGTCCTATTATCTGGTCAAGTATACTGAGGAAATGTACAAATACTGTGTATGATATCACCATAGGAGATGCTAGCTGTCTATCAATATCATAACCACATTACTTTGAAGGCTTAATAAGTTTTTGTGGTCTGAGAGTGACAACTTATTGAATAACACTTAAAGTCCAAAATGATTTATTGATTTCAACATACTGAGTGCATTCTTTTTAAAGCTTTTGCTCTTAAGCACAAAGCAGCACTTACTCTGCCTGTAGAAAAACCGTTTCCCATAACCAAGAATGAAATAAGCGATGAAAGTATTGAACTGTATGGCTGACTTTGGATAAAATTTATATCCAGAATAGATCATACCTTGGAATGGATACAAGTGTAATTATAGGTAAGTGATTATCATATATTTAAGATGACCTCATTAAGAAGAAAAAAGAGTTCAACTCCTGCCTGTTGCAGTAGTTGATGGTGGATAAAAAAGCTCCTGAACCAAACTGATTGTGGACAACCTATTCGCGTTTTAGGTAATTTATGCAGTTTCAATGGCCATGCATAAGTGACATGTAACTTATCCACTAGAAATAGCTTGAAGTCCAGAGCCGGAAGAATTTTTAACCTTAAGTTAGTCAGCTTCCTGTCAGTTGTCGGTGAACTGTTCCCCTTGGGACACTTGATGATGTGCATTTATAGGAGTTGGAGACCTGTGATGCTTAATTGGCATTGTGGAGAATTGATTTTTATAACTTTCAGCACTGTTGGTGTTTAATGCTCTATCAATGGTAGGCTATTTCATTTTTGGCCTTCTTTATTGTCATACTTATAAAACAACTCAATTGTGAATACTAAAGGTAATGTGAAGGAATCTATTATCAATAGAAGAAAATTTGTTCACTGTGACTTGAATGAGTAACTCCCCATCACAATATATAGGTCATGAGTCATTTGGTATGGACCATGCAACATAAGGATTTGAAGTTAAACATCAAAGATAATGGTAATGATGATGGTGGTGGTATGCTGCTAATTAAAATTTTAAAATTATTTGCGGCAATTATTGATTATGCTTTTTCTTGCTATTTCTGTTTTCCATATTCCATAACATGTCTGTCCCTGTGTGCACTTTCACACGTGCACATTTGTGCATGCATGTGTATATGTATATGTAAGGTGATCAGAGCTTTCTATGTTTGTACACTATTTTTTATGGAATTTTTTGCTCAAAGTAGGAGATCTTTGATTACACTCATGTCCCTGGGCGAGCTGTTCTTCATCGTGGTCGCCACCGCCATGGTGCTAGAGCCACGACATCTGGTCATAGGATAAATTTACTCTTATGGTGCAGAAGGTACTCACTGATTCTTGCACTTCATTTATAGCTAAATGCTTTCATGAGATTTCTGGTCCTCTGACGTTATGTGAAAAGTATTTGATTCTTTTATACAAATATTGAATAAGCAGTATGTTGTTTGCACCATCTTTTTTTCTTTTTATGGCAAGTTTTTGCATTACTCTTAATATGAAGTTTGACCCATTTGATGTACTGTTCTGGATAAATAACCGGTTGGTCACTGAAATTGCATTATTAGATAATCATTTTGTGGAATTTTAAAGTGCAAGTAGATTGCATTAGTAGTATGTTGCATTTAAAGTTTTTGGTGGTTCCTAGTTTTGATGGCAGAAAACCTCTATATTGTATGTGGTGCTTTGTATAGATTGGCAACTCTTAGAGAGCCTTTAAGGTGATTGGAGTAGGCTGTGCAGTTCTTCGGAGCCATAGCTGCATATGGTGCTGACAAATTTAGTCTTTGTTTGGGATTGAGGTGTTGTGACTTTGAAGTTACAGTTATTGTGGGATAATATCACTAGATGTCAGGTACTTGTAAAAAAATGTGTGGCCCCTACTAAAAATTAGTGTTTACCGAACACTTTGGTTGTTGTGCCGAGAAAGTACAGCAGAAGCACAATAGTCCCAAACAAATCCTTAGTTATAGAGGGAAGAAGTTCAAAATAGTTTAACTGTGACTGGTGAACATTGAGTTCAACTGAGTTATATGGTTCAAAAGTGTTGAGTTCAAATGGGATCCTAGTGAGACATTAAAACAGATTTGTTTTGCTTTTAAATCTGCACAAATGTCTAATGCTCTATATAATATAGAGCTCCAACTAGGAATGCAGCATTGTAGAGTGTGGCTTCTAGGCTACTTACATGTTCTGCCTGGTATTTTAAAAAAATTTGGTGCAAGAAGAAGAGGGTATCATCTTGACTTGTTTCTTTTTTTTTTCTTTCTTCTTTTTCTTGTCCCCAACGAATACTAATTCTCTTACTCATATCAAATGAGTAGCAATTTGGGTACTTTTTAAGTTGACCATTTTAAGGAATTTTATTTGGTGGTGATTTATAAGTTAGTGAACTTTTAGCTGATAAGATTACATAACTTGATAGAGCCTAAGCAAAGTGTTACATTGATGCTTGGCGGTCTTACTTCTGATCCCTGGCAAATACAAATGGATAGGTCGTAATGCTTAACATTTGTGGTTAATCAAAACAGCTGCTGCAGGTGTCGTGATTCTTGTTGTTGTTGTTGTTGTTGTACCATTAGTTTTTGTTGTATTGTTTTTTTATTGTTCTTTTTGCTGAAGTGATTCTGACCTTGTAGTTAAATTTCAATTACCTTTTATTTGATAAAAAGTTCATTTTTCTTTCTGCAGTTCAGTCTTTAGAGAGATGAAGAGGTATCAGAAGGATTTCTCTCACTGGTGTGGAGAATGCTTCCGTGAGAAGAAAGAGAGGCAACAATTGTCAATTGCTGCTACCAAATCGGTAAATATTCTGTGATTGCATGCGTAGGAACACATGCATTTTGTACTCTAGGACACTAGCATAAGCTAATTATGACCAGTTAATTAAGTAAATCAAAATAAGTAAAATCTCAATAATCAAACTCTACATGGGAGGAGAGAAATCTTTACTAAATCAAAATAAGGATGTAATCCATTCTTACAATGAAAACAAGTGACTTAACATATTGGAGATTTTGTCATGCTATCATGTACTCTGGTCCTTTCTTGCCTAAAATGTAATGGAAACTATGAAAGTAAATTGCAGTTGTTTAAGATTACAATGTCTGCTGACAGAGACAAAGGTAGAGTTAATTGTTTTGCCTAAATTGTAATGGAAACTATGAAAGTTTCAGTTGTTTAAGATAACAAGGTCTGTCAGAGAGAGACAAAGATAGAGTTGATTGTTTGAGTTATTGTTATGTCTCCTGGGGTTTCCGCCCCATATGGTATGGTTATTTCACTGTTGCATTCATATTAAGTTGAGGTCTAAAGTTTTATAATCATTGCTCTTTCAGGCAGACGATGCTGTGACTGTGACTTGTCACTTTCAATGTATAGTTTAAGGGATCAAAACTTTTATTTTGTTTCTTGTTGACAAAAACATTGTGCAAATCTACATTGTGCAAATCTATGTCACCATGCAGGCAGGTCTATATTTCTTGGTTTCAATAGGACTCCTTATGAGCGTTGTTTCTATCTACATTAAAGTTATAAAATAATTTTTAAGATGTGAATATATGTCTTCTTGTGATGGATCAGTGGAAGGAGATATTTATCAAATTTGAAAAAACGAGAATTATCATGGGAGGGAGCAGCATAGTAGACTATTGATGCGATCTAATTCTCAGTTCAATTTAACCTTCCACCTTTCTTAACAAAAAATTGTAAGGCAAGCGAACCATAATTGTTTCTGAGGTTGATAATTGATGTTGTAAAAGTGGAAGCCCTGTTTTATTAAATCTGTACGATCAAAATAGGCTGTAGAGAGCTTGAGGTTAATATGGTCAACATGCACGGTCTATTTTCCAGCATTTTAGTTTGACTGAAGGTGTAGGTGGAAATCATATGTTGAAAACTAAGACAAGAAGAAAAAGGAAGAAGCATTGTCCTCTGTTATCGCATGCTAATGCATAGTAGACACTATGAATGCATGGAGATAATGATATGAATATTTATTTGATTTGATATTGTGCAGGAGTTGCTTAGAAGGAAAGGTGAACCCACAACATGAGCTGTACTAGTAGCAACTTTTCACTGGGTGATTGTAAAACTATGTAGCCTAATCATAACTCATACACCAAAGCGGTGGTATCGATAATCCAAGAAGAAGTTGGGTTTTCGTGTTTCTTCCTCAACGCGAAACAGGTATATGTACAAATCATATCAAGTAGATGTGATACTTCATTTTCATTGTGTAGTGGCATGTATGAAATTTTTGTAAAACAAATTTTTAGTGACAAGTACTACATTCATAGGTCTCAGCATTATTTTCAGGGCAAATATTGGGTTCTCATAAAATCAATGTCAATAAATATGTAACTCATCATCGCATGATGCTTGTTTTCTGGTGAACTAACTATCTCCTTCTTGTCCTTTGTTTTTTTTTCCCCCAATCCTAAGGGAGTGTAATAAATCTTTTATTTGGATAGAGAGATCTGATACTAATTTACGATAAGCAATTACCTGCTACCTAAAATAAGTTGGATATGTTGTCTAATGCCATGGAATGGATATGTTTGGACCTTTCAAATGCAGGATTTTTCAATTTTTTTTTTTTTTTTTTAAGAATGTATATAATCATGAACTTAGTTCTTATAAATTCATTTAAAAGATTGAAAGGAGATGGAATACCAAAAAACATTAAAATAAAAATAAAAATAAAGAGCACAAACACTTTTGAAAAAAATTAAATTAAAATATTTGAAATATATTTTAATTGATTGAATTGGTAAGTTCTTTTATAAATAAATAAAAAATTGATAAAAGTTTTTGGAAAGTATTTAGAGTTTTAAGGTGTAAATATTTTAGTTCATATTTCTGTAATATTTTTTTAAATTAAATAAAAGGAAAATTTTTTAAATGGCCATTTCAGTAAGTCAAACAATTAACTTTTGGACGAAAATGTCCTCAGAAATAATTTCAATTTCAATCACAAGCGATAGCAAACTTCGATTAAATCAATCTGTGATTCAAACCAATTTAATTTTTTTTAATGGATCTCCAAAGTTTTCGAGTTAACGAATAATGGCAAACAATTTTAAAGACTTGCATATTGGTCCTTAAAATTTAAAATCAATTTCATGGGTACCAAAATACAAGATTTTCAAATAGTTTGCCATTATTTGTTAATTTTAAGAATTTGAGGTTCATTCAAAACTTTTGAAGTTTAATTTTGATCAAAAATTAATATGATCTTTGAAAATTTTAAATGGCTCTCCAAAAATTAATAAATAATGATTAATAATTTCAAAATTTTGGATACCAATATGAAAAATTATAAAATATTTTAAATTATTCGTTAATTCAAAAAATTTAAGGGTCATTCAAAATTGGGTTTCCATCGCAAGTTGTTGCGGAGGAAATTGTTAATAAAACTCAACTTCAAAATTTTTAAATAGCCTCCAAACATTTAAAATTAACAAATAATGGCAAATAATAACAATGTTTTTCTTATTGGTCCCCAAACAAAAGAGATGATAAAAATTTCCTAGGGAACGGGGACCCTACCCGTTCAGAGCGAGTATCGGGGGCGGTTTCATCCCTGAACAAAAAAATAGGGATTTATCCCCATTCCGGTTTTCATTTTGAGAAGAGGATGGGAATAATCCTTGCTTTCTATATTTTATTTTAAAATATATTTAAAATTAAAAATATAATTAATATATATATATAATTAGATTTATTTTTTTATCAACTAAAATAATATTTAAAAATATAATAATTAATTGATATTAAATTAAATGACTAATTATAATTATTGAGTTAATTTTAGCATATTAACAAAAGAGAAAAAAAGACTTATAGTTTTATTTTGTCATTTACCAAACAAAATATTTATTCTGCAAAATTAATAAGAATATTTAATATTTTATCTACAAAAATAAACGCAAGATTTAATAAAACTCTAAAATTTTCCTTTAATTTAGTTTTCCTAATTTTATTTTATTTTTATTAAAAATTAAAATTATAATTTATTGACATTTTTATTTGTATATAAATTAAAATAAATATTTGAATTACGTATTAATTTATCAATTAAATTTATTAATATTTTGTATTTATTTATTTATTTATTTAATATTATTAAAATGAGATCTTTTCTCCAAAACGAAATGAGGATATAATTTTTTTTGTCTTAAAACGGAGAGAGACTAGGGACATTGATATAATTCCCAAAACAAAGACGAAGAGGAGGGTGACAATTCTCTGCTCGTCCGGTTACCATCCCTACCAAACAAAGTGGAGGGTTGGGTTTGAGGTACGTGGAAGCCTTATTCACCAATGTGTCACATTTGCTCCCTTATAATTTCATAGACACCTTGTATGTCACTTGCCCTTATTATCCATTCTTGTAGTGAACTTGTAATTATGTTGCTGTTGTTAATGATTTACTTATATAGGCTTACAAATACAAAGGTTTGCAGGAGGGTTTATCAGTTACAATTGTGAGCCGCCGTCTCGTAAGGGAAGCGATTCATGAGAGATGTTGCAAAGATAATTGCACTGCAAATTTCCTTGTTTTCAGGCACAAATGATTCTTACAATGGGATTAAAATAAGGATTTCTTGCAGAGAGTGTTGTACTTTCTGTTATAAAAAAAATCTTGATGAGTTACTCAATTGTGCATCCTAAGTTTGTAAGATAATTATTTAGCCCAATTGCCTTAATTAATTGGAATATTATTTGCATATATTGATTTAACTAAATAGATAATAATTACTAAATTTTTATTTGTCAAAAATTAGAAAAGAAGTTAAAAATAATTTACACGTTGATTGAACGTGTATTTATAGTTTACAGAAACTAATTTTTTCTCTACTTTTAAAAGAAATAATAACTGTATTTTTTTTATCATGTACGATAAAATATTACTGTATCAAAGCTACTAATTTAAAAACTCGTAATTTTTTCATTATGAATTATAATAACTCTCTCCATTATATAAGTCAATTCTATATTTATCAATTATTATTTTATGTGACAATATTATTGTAATGAAACTATTGAATTACAATAAATAATGTTAATAATTTCTGTGATAGTAGCATTCACTGAAATAATATGTGAGTGTGTGTATTGTCATAATAATATGTAAACACTTACAATTTTCATTGTTTATGGTCATAATAATATGTAAGCCCAGTTTTTTATTATTTATGAATTTTATTATGGCTGTGATTGTTAATTAATTATTTGTTATTTAAGAATTTTAGTATGGTTGTAATTGTTATTTAAGAATTTTACTATAATTAAAATTGATAAGTTTTTTAACTGCGTGGGTCAAGTTTGCAACTGCCGAATTTTACGTTATTTTAACTGTGCAAATAAATTATCCATCACCATTATGTTTGTACCAGCCATGTTCCGGTGGATGATAGTTAACATGTCTAATTTTATTATAGTCCCTAAAATTTCACATAATCTGAAATTTGGCATCTAAATTTAATAAAATAGCTTGAAAAAGTTAAATTAGTTTTTGTGTAATATTTTACATATGTAATCTTATGAGTTTATATGAAATTTATACAATTGAAATTTTATATTATAGTTGATTTGTTAGTCACCAAAATGGTCAAATCATAACGTTTATAAAAATTTTAATTGTGTAAATTATTTCAATTACTTATTATTATTGATGCTATGTAAATGTATGTATATAATGAGTTTATTGAAGTTTGTTATTATAAGATATTTTAAGATTGCCCAAAGGTTGATTAATTGTCCTTATAATTAATGAACCTAATTGTTGTAACTAGTATGTTCTATTAGTTGTATTTACATATTTAAAGATAATAAGTATACTAATTGGAACATATATGATTATCAAATTATTGAAATCTTATTAGCATAATTATGTTTATTGTTGTGTGTCAATGCATCACCCAAAGAAGAACATTGATATATATATTTATTGTTTATCTAAATTATGTATTATTTGTTTAAGTTTATAACTTAAAGCATTAGTTTATTAACATTATATAATTCTTGTAGTACCTATTCTTATTTCTCTTCATTTGCATGCTTCATCTATTCTAATGTTTAATAGGCTTTATTTCTTTGATTGGTGTGAACAAATCCAATTTCACCTCGGTGTTTTCGATCTGAATTTGTCACTTCAACAAGAGAAACCTACTGCTATTACTGATGCTAGTAGTGATGACGAAAATAATTTCCATAATGCTTGGGAAAAATCAAATAAACTAAACCTAATATTTATGCAAATGAGTGTAACAAACAACATTAAGCCTACTCTACCCAAAATTGAAAGTGCCAAGGAATTTACAAAATTTATGGAAAAACATTCTCAACCTGGTGATAAGTCACTTGCTAGGGCATTAATGGATACTTTAACCACCATGAACTTTAATGGTTCTCATAGCATGCATGAACATGTCATTTAAATGACTAATATTGCAATAAGACTTAAGTTATTAGAGATTAGTGTGGATGGGAATTTTTTTGTATAGTTTATCATAAACTCACTGACTCCTGCGTATGGTTTATTCCAAATGAGCTCTAATTCTATGAAAGATATATAGAAAGTAAATGAACTTCATGGTATGCTAGTTTAAGAGGAATCAAGGCTTAAGAATCAAGAAACTCATTCTATTCACCTAATAAGTAATCAATGAGTTGGAAAGAAAGTTAGAAGAAAGCATGGAAATGGCAAGCATGGATCATATAAGGTGAATGAGTCATCTGCTCAAATTCACAAGAAGGAACACAAGAAAGACAAATTTTATTTATGTAGAAAACCTGGACACTTCCAGAAAGATTGTCAGAAACATAAGGCATGGTTCGAAAAGAAAGGTAAGCTTAGTGTTTTGAAGCAAATTTAATTGAAGTTCCTTACAACACTTGGTTGATTAATTTTGATTGTACCACTCATGTTTAAAATACAATGTAGAGATTCTTTATGAGTCTAACCATAAATCTAAAGAAAAGTTTATTTTCATGGGGAATTGAGTCAAAGCTCTAGTTAAAGGCATTGGACCTTATTGTTTAATTTTAAACATTAGACATCATTTAGATTTATTTCAATTTTTTTTATGTACTGTTTGTTTCTCGTAATTTAATTTCATTGTCTAAACTTGATTCAACTGGATACTTTTTTAAATTTAAGAAAGGATGTTTCAGTTTGTTTAAGTAAAATCATTTAATTGGTTTTAGTATTCTTTGTGATGGTTTATACAAATTAAAAGTTAATAATATTTTTACTAAGACTCTTTTGACCTTTCATCATAATATTAGAACTAAACATGGTTTAGTCAATGAACGTTTAACTTACTTGTGACATAAATATATAGGTCATATTTCAAGAGAAAGAATGGAAAGATTGATAAATAATAAAATTATTTCATATCTGGATTTTACTAATCTTGGTATTTGTGTAGGAAATAAACAAAACACACAAAGAAAGAAGCCACAAAAAGCTCACAACTTCTTGAAATAATACACACTGATATATGTGGGCCTTTTGATGTTCTATTTTTCAATGGAGAAATGTATTTTATCACTTTTATTAATGACTTTTTGTGTTATGGCTATGTCTATGTCTATTTACTACATGAAAAATCTCAATCAATAGATGGCTTAAAAGTATTTATTAATGAAGTTGAGTGGTAAATAGATAGAAAAGTTAAAGTTGTTAGGTCTGACCGAGGCGATAAATATTATTGAAAATATGATGAAACAGGGTAGTGTCCAAACCCGTTTGCTAAATTCCTTGAAAAATATGGAATATGTGTTTAATACACTATGTCATGCATACCACAACAAAATGGTATAGCAGAAAGGCGTAATCATAGCTTATTAGTTATGGTTAAGAGTATGTTAAACAATTTATCTTTACCCTTATCATTGTGGATTCATGCATTAAAAATTGTCACTTATTTGTTAAATAAAGTTCCTAGTAGGCCAGTTTCTAAGACTTCTTTTAAATTGTAGACTGATAGAAATATGAGACACCAACATGTTTGGGGTCGCTCGACAGAAGTAAGGATCTATAATCCACATAAAAAAAACTGGATTCAAGAACAATTAGTGGATTTTTCATTTATTATCCAAAAAAATGAAAGGATATAGATTTTATTGCCATAGCCATAATACAAGAATTGTTGAAACTGGAAATGATATTGAGGATGATGATGTAAGTGGGAGTCAAGAATCACAAAATGTTGTAATTGAAGAAGTTATGATACAAGTTCCTACACCTTTAGCTCTTTCAAAAGTTGTTATTCTTTCAATTGTTAAACAATTAAATAATGGGCGA
Organism: Cedrela odorata; assembly: GCA_035584115.1. Classification (NCBI taxonomy): domain Eukaryota; kingdom Viridiplantae; phylum Streptophyta; class Magnoliopsida; order Sapindales; family Meliaceae; genus Cedrela; species Cedrela odorata. The sequence goes on along the minus strand of JAXCLQ010055456.1, from coordinate 25,562 downwards.
GAACAACAAATGAATGATCAAATAAGCCACAATGAAGATATTGTTGATGAACCTACAGTAAATGAAATACAAGATTTAGAATTGCCTGAAGGTTGTAAAATAGTCGAGTGTAAATAAGTTTTTAAGACTAAGCGTGACTCAAATAGAAATATCAAACGATATAAGGCTAGACTTGTTGTCAAAACTTTTAATTAAAAAGAGAGTATTGACTATAAGAGATTTTTTTACCAGTCACTAAGAAAGACTCTTTTAGAAATTGTTGATGCAGCGAAAATTCTTTTATGAACTCAGTACACCAACAATGATCTTCTCCTTCCTACTTGACTTGTTATTTAACCAGCGAACAAAGGGTAGGGGTTCAATGAGGTCTAATCCTCATTGGGAAAATGGCCAAGGACTCATCATGGTTGTCAGTTTCTCGAGGGGGCTACCTTAGGGTATTGTCATGTACTTGACATTCATGACAAGTTTTAGCCACCTGAACTGCGTCTTGTGAGTGTTGGTCATTAATAGCCCGTTTGTATAATTCTCCGTCAACAACGGTATATCTTATCGACCTATTTTTGACCTTTCTCGCCTCATCCTTGTAATCTAAGAGCCTTCTTTTTTGGATGTAAGATTTTATATCTTCAATCCAGTAGTGGTGGGAAGCAAGTTGAGCTATGAGGGTTTGTCAGTGCTCATATCAGTGCTCTTCTGCTTCAATACTTGGATCAAGACTGAGGCTAGGGTATTTCCTTTGAAGGTAGAGGCTAGTTTTACCAAGATATCTTCCATGGAGTTTTCTAATCTCTGAATTTACTTGATTGTGACAGTCTTCAATATACCTAAGAGTTGTTTAGTCTTCTTTAAGTAAGCTTACATGTTGGTTTATTGGGCCTGAAACTATTCGTCAACTTGGCTGGCTATTAATTGGGAGTCACAGTGAATGTTTAGGCCTGTGATCCTCAAAGTTTGAGCTAAGTTGATCTCTACAATCACAGCTAATGATATCATGTTAATAGCTTTTAATATAAAATTGATGATATCATGATATGTAAGTATGTGTTTAATGACCAAAGTTAATGTAATGTCAATATAATTTATACACAATAAAATGGATTTAGACATGTTAAGAATTAAGAAAATTGTATGTGAATGAGCTTGTGATCAAACTAAACAATTTTTTGTGAGAAGTGTGATTTAAGCTTAACAAAATCGATACTTGGAGCTAAAGGATCGATACCTTGACCAAACATATCGATATACTTGAAGAAGGTCGGTACTTGAAAGTAGAGAGATTGATATCTTGCAAGTCAGTAGCCTCAGAGATAATCACCAAATCAATCGGATCGATATGAAGAGAAAAGAGATTGATACTCAGAGTTAAGGAGATCAACACTCTACATTTCAAAGAGTTCAAAAATAATTACAAGTTGAACCAGATCGATACCAAGAGCAGAACAAATCGATACTTCGCCAACCCAAAAGTTTAAAAATATTTACGAAGTGAACCGGATCGATATAAAAGCCAAGGAGATCGATACTCGCAAATTCTAAAGAGTTTGAAATTAATTATCTTGAGAACCAGATTAATGCGCAAAGGAGAAAAAGTCAATACTCAGGATTGAAGTCCAACTTAATTTCAAATTTGGCCCAAACGAATCGATATTTTCATAAGTTTTAAAGCTCAATGGTAACTTCTATAGCATTTATAACAGATATTAAATGCACCTAATCAAACCATTTGACATAAAGGACTTTACAAAGAGAATAAATATAAATAGAAGAATTTAAGAAGAAGAATAAGAATATAGCATATTCTTGAAAATCATTGAACATTCATCTGTAATTCTTAAAGTAAACATTCTTTCTCTCTCTACTATAAATGTTTTTCATTCTTTCTTGAGAGAAAAAATTACTTTTACGAGCTTATTGATATATCAGCTTTATTGTGAGAGTTTAAAACACATAATTACATTTCTAAATTGTATTGGGTTTATCTTCACTCGGATTAAACGAAGATTGTATTGGATATTTCTTCATTAGGAAAAAGAAGTTGTATGGTTACCCTTCACCATAGAAGGAGTTGTATTGGATTTCACTTGACCCGTATAAACAAAAAGATAGTTAAATCTCAGTGGTGAGCCAAAACTGAGAGAGTGGGTGTAAGCGTATCTTGCCGAACCACTATAAATCTATTGTTTGTTTTTCTCTCTCTACTGTTTTATTTGTTGCACTACATTGCATTCATTTTAAGTTTGAAATTTTTAAATAACCTAATTCACTCTCCTCTTGGGTATAGCCAACTAGAACAACAAAAGCTTTATACTCTGCCTTATTGTTAGTGACCTTAAAGTTGTATTTTAGGAAATACATTACCTCAATTCCATCTAGGCTTACAAGGACGACTCCGGCTCTTCCTCTTTGCGTATTCAAAGCTTCGTCAATAAAGAGGTTTTAGATCGGCTCGGCTTTGTCTAGGACGAGTGAATTTTCTCTTTTCTGATCAGGATGGTCTTCCATGATTTGATGGATAAAGAGGTGCTCAGATATCAATCTTTCAGCCATAGAATCAACTAGAGCTTGTATAACATCCCCAAATCTGGAGATGCTATTGGCAGGTGATGGATTCTACTGTTACCCTAAGCCTCTCTCTCTGTCTATCTAAATGTATGCTCAATTATAATTAACCACAATAACAAATGTCACAATGCATAGAATGTATAAGGGCAATATACCAAATCATATCATAAATATAATTCCTTAATATCTACAACATCTGATACAATGCAACACATATCACATATTCAACACAACTCCAATATGTACAGTCAACCAGAATATGACTTCTGGCATGTATGCAAACCTCTGGCCTTGTAGAAGAATCTTTGATCTGAAGATAGTCTCTAGTCTGAAGGTAGTCTTTGGCCTCATAGAGCGACTCTAGCACCGCAGATCGCTCTAGCCCCATAAAGGGAAAATCTCAAAAATCATGTCTCGAACTCATTTTGAAACAAATTCATTAATAGCTTTGAAATCGTAAACCAAAATAGTTTCATGAAATCTATGAATGCACATCAAATCAATTACAAAGTCTATATCTTAAATTACAAAGTCTATATCTTAAATTGCAAAATCAAAAGGTCATATAAATTCCCATCGAATACAAACATACTCGAGTATACTAAAATGCTTATCATTTCTTAAATTCATAAAAACTTACTTCAATCATAAATAACGATTCAATGAAATCTCGCATTCACATTTCAATCATTATACTAAAACAATACTTTAGAAAAGTAAAGTATCTACTCACTAATTAGGGTCTGGCCAATTCGAATCACGGTGTGGTCGATGGGTGCTCCGGTTGACTATCTACATTAAGTGACATTCGTTAGGGTTTTTAATATGACACACTTAACTCATAACTGAACAATTATATCATGCATGAACACTACACTTCAATAAGAGATTAAGGCCTTTTAGATTACTACGGAGCTTGGACTGAGGTCACTCAAGTTAAATGATTGAAATTCATTTTCCGATTATTTTATATAAGTCTTCTTTGCACAGGGGATAACTTCACACTTTCGCTATGATCAATCAGAAATATATTTTAAGACATTATTCTAATCAAATTTCACAATAGGGTAGCGGGTTTCTGAATTTTTTGGGAACTTATTTCTTGACAAAATAACTTGATTTTTAACTATATCATTTCTTGTTATGTTTAGTTTCTATAACTCTTTATGGATCCTGATTTAGATTTCTAATGTTTGAGTTATAATCAATTTATTACACACTGCGCAGACATGAGACAGTGTCCAGTATCGAAATAGGGCAACTATTTTTGAATTTTGTCGAAGAATCATTTTCGCATAAAACGACCTAGCTTTTGGATATGTTATTCCCTTATAAGTTTAGTTTTCATCGAATTTTATGATGCTAGCATCGGAGGTCTGGAACACTATTCTATTTTTGACTTTCCATACATTGCCCAGAATTTTTGACAAACCAAAATGCAACACAAGGCAACCACTTCCAAAATTCATTGTGTAATCACCCTTATATGAATTGACATGGTTTTCTACTATGTTATTACTTTTTATGTTTAGTTTCTATAAGATTTTTTGGCTCAGTAATCGAAGGTATAAAACTTAGTTTATTTTCGATTTACTAAACCCTGTCCAGAGAATTCCAAGAACCAAATTTTGCATTCAACCACAAAACTTTACTGCCCTATAACTTATCCAATTAAATCACCATTCCCATGTATCATTGACATCTTAATTACACAATTCTCATACATAAAATACAACCAAACACTGCTATATTAAAAAAGAATACTCACTGCCCACAATTTTCAAAACAACTACATACAATTTTAACATATAATTAATACAAAACAAAATCAACACTTTAAAATCAATAACAAATACATTTTTGCTTACCATCTTTTGCTAGAAACAAAGTTTCCTCTCTTCTTCTTCTTTGTTTCCTTTCTCTTTTTCTTCTTTCTTTCTTCTCTTTTCCTCTTTTCCCTTTCCCTTTCTTATTTCTCTTCTTTTTCTCGTCTTCCTCACTTTCTCTTCTCTCGGTTTTGCTGTCTTCTCACCTCTCGATCTCTCTTCCTTCTCCTCCTTTCTTCTTCTTCTTTTTCTTCTCCTTTATTTTCTTTCTCCATTTTTTCTCTTCTCCCTCTTTATTTTCTTTTTTCTCCCTTTTCAGGGCTTCACCCTTTCTTTTCTTCTTTATTTTTCTTCATTTGCCAATTTTGCCTTCTTTCTCCTGTCCTCTCTTTGCTATCTTTTCTCTCCTCCTACGTTTCTTTCTTTCTTTCTTTTTCATTTTTTTCTTTATTTATCTCTTAATTTTCCTAAAACAAAGTGTAGAAATCTCTAGAAATTTATTTTATTTTATTTGGACTTTAATCTAAATAAAATTGGGCTTGGGCTTGGCGAAATAATTTGGGCTTATACTTAGCACAATTTGGGCTTGAATTGAGCTATAGTTTTAGGTCTCCATGTGACATAGTTTAGGCTTAATCATGTGTGCTTGAATGTGAGCTTGATAATAGTCTTGGGCCATTTTTTTTATTTTTGTACTATGGCTTAACATTTATATTAAATTATTTCTCTTCCCACATTTGTTCGAAATTAATATATTAGCCCTTCAAACTTGGAAAACCTTTTATTTTAGTCATTGATATCTTATAGTAATTTACCGTAGAAAATTTTGACCTTTACAGCTTCTCCCTTTATTGCCTTCCGAAGTTTGTAGCTAATGTCATACTCATTGAGCTCAATTGATCATAGGTCAGGTCGATGTAGAATCTGCCTCAAGAGTTGATTTGTTAGTACTACCACTTGATGAACCTAGAAGTATGGTTACAATTTTCTTGTTGTTACTACCAGTGTTAGTGCCAACTTTTCGGGTGGAGAGTATCTTGACTCAGCGTCCAATAGGACATTGCTGGTGTAGTAGATGGGGCGATGTATTTTTTATGAATCCTTCTTTACTAAGCTTGAGCTCACTGAATAATCGCTTACTGCAAAGTAAATGTATAACATATCTTCAGTTTCGGGGCTTGTCAAGTGTGGTGGCAATGCAAGGTATTGTTTCAGCTTCTAGAAACTGCTATCACACTTTTCAGTCTATTTAATCTTCTACCCCTTTTCATGATCTGAAAGAAAGGGAAACACCTGTCAGTTGGCTTGAATATGAATTGGCTTAATGTTGTTTCACACGAGATCACTGTGGTCTGCTCCTTATGCATCTTCTCACGCCCAACCCCTTGGTTTAAAGTAGCAAGCTTTTCCTCATCATTCGCTATAAAATCCAATAAGTAATTATTTCAGACTAGTACTTCGACTTGGTTCCTGAGATCAAAACATTCGTCTGTTAGGTGTCCAGCACTCTGGTGGAATTTATAGAACTTGTTCTTAGAGTTTCCACTCGGTTTGGTTTTTATTAGGCGGGGTTACATCAATATGGTTCATCTTCTCTTGATTTTCTGCAAGACTTGTAAGAGTGAAATGTTCAGAAAAGTGAAGATTTTATCCTCTTAGACATGAGCTATTCTTTTTGCATAGTCCCTTCTAGGAGAATGGTATCCTTTTACGAGAAATTCATCTCTTCTGCTAATCATCCTGATCTACTCTTGAGTTTACCTCCCATTCTTGTCAGTGTCTTAAAAATTTCTCATGTTGCCCCGCCTTCTTCTCGGGTTTCGTATCTCACTATGAGGTGGTGGTTCAATGGCTTTTTCTTCTTTTAGCTTGAGGGTGACCTAATCTTTGATTTCAATCTCGTCTAGCAACTTCCTTTGAGCTGTTTCATAGGTAATAACAGATGGTTTTTGTATAACATACCACCCTTAGTTCACTCGTAAACGTTTCCTAAGACCTTTCAAAGTTAAGAAGTGATGATAAGCTCCCAACTCTATTAATTCATCATTATATCTCTTAATGAAGTTCCCAAGGCTTTCTCATTCCCCTTGTTTCATAAGTAGCAAAAAACTAGAGGTTTTGAGAATGACAGTCACTCCTCTAAACTCGTTAATAAATACCTCATACAATTGTTCGAAGCTATGGATACTACTAGTGGTTAGATTGGTAAACCACGTTCTTGCTTGTTCTTATAATGTCAATGGGAACAAGCAACACATCTGAGATTCATCAAGTCCTTATATCAACATTATCTCTTTAAAAAAATCTATCTGTAGGTTCGGGTCAGTTTTTCTCGTAAAGCGATTTATTTGCAGCATCTTAAACTTCCTGAAAAGAACAAGATTAAGAATCTTTTGGGAGAAAAGGGATTTAGAGTGTAATCCCAAACGTGGCGCTGGCTCATCATCCATTTTTTGTCCTTGTCTCTTTTGGCCTTTTAACTCTTCGACCAACTTTCTAACATAGGCCTTTAGATTATTGACCTGGTTGTTATTTTCCCTGGACCTCATTCTTCAAGATGGACTTTGTAAAAGCCTTTTTTTTCGTTTCGCCGTTTTCAATTAAGAAATGTCCTCATGTCCTCCTCACTAGAACTGTTATCTAACCCTTGCTTGCAAATAATTGCCGAATCATTCAAGGAATATTAGGATTCTAGTTCAGGTTCACTGATAAACCTAAAAGCAACATCTTCTCCTTGCAGCTCCCTAGGTGAATGATTGAAAACTTTCTTTTCCCACTCTTTGTGGCATATCTCCTCTCGGTGGTATTTTATAGGAGATTGGTTTCATGGTTCTTGGTATGTGAAGCACTTGGAACGCTGCTATCCACAACCTCTGCTAGTATAGGTGTCCTCAACTCATGAGAACTGGCTTGAAGCATCTTCTTCATCCTTGCAACTTCCTCAACCAACTTTTGGATCTACTTGTCTTTTTCTACATGTTCTCTTTCATTGTCGGCTAGCCTCTTAACCAACTATGCAATTTCTGTGATTCATTTGTTGGAAGGATTTTGATGTGGAGATGAAGCCTCTGAACTGTGATTTGTGTCTTCCAATGGTGGCGGTCGACTATTGTCTTTCTGGTTAGCCGCTATTATCTCTTCAAAGGGATTATCGTGGAGATTTTCCCTTATCGTTGCTCGGTTTCTTGTTGCATAAGTTCGTGTGGTTGCCATGATCTTCATTTTGCAGTGGTTTCTGACTTTTTATTCAGATTTTCACAGACGGTGCTAGATGTTGAAAGTACATTACCAAGTTTTGTCTAGAGTTTTTCAATTATCTTACCTGGTTGTCCTTAGCCTCATTTTATAGGTCATCTTTAGTCTCCTAAATTTAGTAGAATTCTATGAAACCTAGAAACAAAGATCTCGTCGTACGAGAATCATGGGGATTCCATTTGTTAATCATTAACTTCCCAGATTTTGTGGGATCTTAAGCTTTTTTGCAAAATACATCTACCAGGCTTAGGATTCTTATTATGGAACAAGTTTTTCTTGCAAAATATATCTATTAGGCTAAGAATCCTTATTGTGGAATAATTCGGAAAGAATTTGGGAAAGAAATGAATTTCCCTTTGATACATAATTGTTGAGAGGTTTCAGAAGTTCCAACTTAAGACTTCTTTGTTTACTTGAGATGAGCTTAGATGATGTGCACACCTAAGACCTTTATCAAACTGCTGCTAAGACTTCTCATATATGAGAGGTTTCGAAATTAATACTCAAACCCGAGGCCTTTCACCTGACATTTAGAGGTCTCGTCACTCACTATATCGGGGTCCTTGTTATCCCTTGGTCAGTGTCTTAGGACTTGGGCTGAGCCTAGGGCTCTTCTTCATTAAGGTTTTTGGCTTGAACCTACATCTTACTAGGCTTTAACCCCACACACCAGGTTGTATCCCTAACAAAATTATTATGGCTTTGTTAGCTCATTATGATTTAAAGTTACATCAAATGGATGTGAAAAAATCATTTCTCAATGAAAATTTAAAACAAATGGTGTGAAAAGTTAGAAAATCAATATATGAACTTAAACAAGCTTCTCGACAATGGTATATTAAGTTTAATGATCCCATCACTTCTTTTGGATTTAAAGAAAACATCGTTGACGAATATATATATATATATATCTGAAGGTCAGTGAGAGTAATTTATATTTCTAATTCTCTATATTGATGACATGTTACTTGCAATAAGTAATCTTTGTCTATTATAAAAGATTAGTTTCTTTCTAAACACTTTAAAATGAAAGATATAAGAGAGACAATTGATGTAATCGAAATTGAAACATTTCGAGATTGATCACTAAGATTGTTAGGGCTGTGTTAGAAAGCATATATCATTAAAATATTAGAGATATCTAGAAGGGAAAAGTGCTTAACAGATGTAGTTCTAATTCAAAAAGGTGACATATGAATATAATTCCTTATGCATCTCTTGTTGGGTGTTTGATGTACGCCTAAACTTATACCAGACCAGATATTAACATTGCTGTTGGAATGTTGGGAAGATACCAAAGTAATCTAGGAATAGATTATTAGAAAGCTGCAAAAAAAGTTTTGAGATACCTGCATAGAATGAAAGATCACATGCTCACTTATATAAAGTTAATAGCTTAAATGTCATCGGATATTTAAATTCAGACTATGTTAGGTGTATTGATACCAGAAAGTTTACTTTTGATTATTTGTTTCTTTTAAGTGAAGGAGCAATCTCATGGAATAGTGTGAAACAATTTGTAATTATTGCATCCACCATGAAAGTTGAATTTATGGCATGTTTTGAGGCCACGATACATGGAAATTGGTTGCGGAACTTTATTTCAAGATTTGAGATTATCGATAGTATTGCTAAGTAGCTAAAAATTTATTGTGATAATTTTGCAGTAGTATTCTTCTTTAAAATCAACAAGTATTCTAAGGGTTCTAAACATATGGAATTGAAATATCTTGCCGTTAAAGAAAAAGTTCAAAAATATAGTGTCAATTGAACATATTAGCACAAATCTTATGATTGCATATCCATTGAAGACATTTACTAAACATGTCGAAAGTATGAGCATTATAGAAATTTTTTAATGTTCTATGAAAGTTATTAGAAGTTAATCTCTTATTGAGACATAACAGTAGACTATTGTTAATCTTTTCATTTATAGATCATGTTAAGTATAAAGCTCATATTGTGGTACATGGAAGGAATTATGTTGATATAATGACTCATATTAGCCTATACTTAATTATGATATTATAGTGTGATCAATTTATGAGTAATTTTAGTTTAAAGTTGTGCATTATGTTTTATCTATTAAACCATGAAAATTAGTTTTGTCACATGAGCCAAATGGGAGAATGTAAGATAATTATTTGGCCCAAATGCCATAATTAATTGGAATATTATGCATATATATTGGTTTGACTAAATAGATAATAATTGTTAAATTCTTATTGGTCAAAAATTAGAAAAGAAGTTAAAAACAGTACACGTTGATGGAACGTGTGCTTAAAGTTTACAGAAATTGGTCATTTCACTGCTTATAAAAAAAATAGTAACTGTATTTTCTTCATCACTTATAATAGAATATTACTGTATCAAAGAAAGGCTAAGAGAGAAAAACATGTTTCATTATTCTACAAAATCAAAACAGAGATTTAAGCTTCAAAGGAATAGTTATAGCACAAGGTATTTACTTCAAATCACTTTTATAAATATTATAATGTGTAAAAAATCATGAGTTTGAATTTTCTGTATTATTTATGCATAATTGTGTAGCATGAATTTTAGGATCATGAAAATATTACAATGTTGGTTGTGTTAGGCTTTACTTGTTATTTTTGCTTGTAAGAATTTGCTTCTCTTGTTTCCTTTTTATATTTAGTTTCCGGTTGCTGGTTGATATTACATAGCATGATAGATATATAAAGGCATCTGTTTGTGATATTGTTCTGATGACAAAAATGGTCAGGAAATTAATTCACAGTTTCTAGCAAGCTTTTGATTTTTAATAGGAATCCTTCAGGATCAGATTATGTGATGATTGTGGGGGGTATGAGCATAAGCAGAAATCTAAACCCCATAGTGGCGGAAAGAAATCACTTGGGGGAGAGAAAATCCCAAATTGTGGAAATTATAAAACAAGAAGGAAACAAAATGGTAAGAACTTCTGTATCAGGGTAAATGTGCAAGCAAGTCAGTCACATTAGTGTTCTCAAATATAGACAATAAAGTTATTTAATTTTTCAATTACTTGGATTAATCAGCGTCAAGAAACAGTTTTATTGAAATCGCAGGTGGACTCATTGCAAGCATTGGCATTAAAGAATTAATTTATGACATATGCTCCCTTAATCCACAAACATTTATCAGAACAAGTAACTTAGTGTTTACAATCTACACCCATTTGCCAACCGATCTATATTTTCTTGCCCTGTACAATTGGTAATACTCTTGGCACACAATATAAGCAAATATACATCGTTATTTAACATCAAATTCAAATTTGTACAACGTGAGAAGGAAAACTATTTGTGCCATGGCTTACACCTTTGGAGTAGGTGGCAGTGCTGAGGTAAAGGAAGAAGGTGGTGAAAAATGAAAATGATGATTTTGTTAGTGTTTGCCATGGAATTAGTTTTAATATTAGATGGGTTTAGAGGATTTTAATTGGTGAATTAATGCACAATTTACATACATTATTTATACTAATTATTAATCGTGTAATTAACTTAGAAAATTGACAAATAAGAAATTTTAAAAAATAAGTAAAATTAAAAAAACAATGAGGCTAGCATTTGTTTCATGTTTATTTTTAAAATAATAATAATAATAATTATTATTATTATTATTATTTATTGTTGTCCTTACAATCAGTAGTACTATTCTGTCAAAACAAATAATGAGGCTTTGAGACAACCCAATATTGCTCAAATGATTTTTTGCGCGCGCACACACATATATCTAATAAATAAAGAACAACCTTCTTGCAAAGGAGGTTCATGAATGAGTTCACTATTAAATTTTCATGCACTTAATTATCCAAAGATGCCAATCTGTGATTCATTGTAAATTTTACCATGCAGAAATTGTTCTGAGTGAGAACAAATTCTTCTAATTTAACATATCTTGCACATACTAAGTTGTTCAATGTATGACATTTGTTTACAGTAATGTGATAAGCAAATGTCTTTCTGTCTCTTAAACATATGCAATATGACACTCTTTCAACTTAAAAAGATACCATATGATATATATATATATATATATATATTTAAATCTATCTATAATTATTATTTTAATTTCAATTATCAATTTGGTTAGTGAAGTCACCCTCCTTATAATTTTCAAATCAATGATAATAGAAAATTGAGAGAGATATGCTCAAGAACAAAATGTGTCATAGTAAAGCAAGAACCTTAATGTTGTTATCAAAAAACAAGGTGAATGTATCTATAATTTGCGGCAATTTTAAGATTTATAGCCTCAAAAGTTGGTATTTCTATGCTCGTTGGATTACTATCACATGTGCTTTCCCTTCGCTAAAGACTCAAAATACCCATTTTTTTGCTCTTTATAGAAAATAAAGAATACCCAAATCGTATATATGAAGAACCACATGCCACATTTGATTCCTTTTCTAAGTTCTTCTCTCTTTTTGGTTCCAAAAAGTTCAACAAGTTCCAACTCCTCAATTGCCATTTTGTTTTTTCTAACAAATCATCTAATGACCTAATCTCTGAGAAATTATATCATTGTGATTTATTAATATTTGGTATGACAATATCATTTACATACATACAAAAGACAAACCTTCCTTTTTGAAGCAAATTAATATATTTATGAGAAAATTAATGATAGACACATTGATCCTACCAAACATGTTAAGTTGGCGATTCTAACTATCTGTCCAACATGCTTTATCTCAATGTAGTCTCCCACAACTATAAAAAATAATTCACATCATTGTAAAAAAATTTAAAGAGGTTATGTTTGAAATTGAGGGGTTAAGACTTTTATTTTTTTAGTTATTATAGAATAAAAATAATTGATAAATACTAACTGTTAAGTAACTTTAAAATAGAAGTACAATAATTATAAACATGTTCTAAATTAAGTTAAATCAAAGAGAGATTGCATGCAAATTACAATACCGCAAGAAATATTTACAGTTATAAATAATATCAATAAATATTTGTTTACGCAACAATTTCTGTTAGTTCATTATGCATTACATCATTTGCATGTGCTTTAGGGGCGGTTTGCCACTCCAATGCTTCAAATAATACACATTTTACAATTATATTTGCTCCATGCATATGAATATATAAGCAAGCACTTCTCTATTGTGAAAGCACTTCAACCAAAAGCCAAAGGAGACACAGAAGATAAAAAATTATGGCAAGAGAAAGTGTTATTGTTTCTGAGAAAATGAAACTTCTTCTGGCATTGCTTGCTCTACTATTCTGCTTTGCAGGATTTCACATTGTCAGCAGAGTTGCACTAAACATTGGTGTCAGTAAAGTTGTTTATCCAGTTTACAGAAACATCATTGCCCTGCTTTTGTTGGGTCCTTTTGCATATTTCTTAGAGAAGTGAGTTTTCAAATTGAATTTGGCACGCATGTTTGTTTCTTCTCTTCTTTGTTTTAGAAATTCTTATGTGTGTGCTATGTTTTCAGGAAGGAAAGACCTCCTCTTACATTCTCTCTGCTGGTTCAGTTCTTCCTTCTTGCATTATTGGGGTAAGAATTATGAGTTTAATTTAGTGAAAATTGATGAAATTCAGTACCGCTATATGGGTCTTTTTGTACTAAACTATTTCATGGTGTTCTCAGAATCAATGCAAACCAAGGATTTTATCTCCTGGGATTGTATTATCCATCTCCAACTTTTGCTTCTACAATGCAAAACTCAGTTCCTGCAATCACATTTGTCATGGCTTCTGCTTTAAGGTAAATTGAGGCTTTACTTCTTTTAAGCTAATATGGAAAGGGATTCCTTTTCTTTTTGCTGATCTTTCATTTTTTCTTTCAGACTAGAGCAAGTTAATCTTGGAAGAAGGGATGGGTTGGCAAAAGTTCTAGGAACAATAGCCAGTGCACACTGTACAAAGGCCCTCCTCTTTTGCATCTGACACAGCAAATTAAACATGAAAACACTTTGGAACAACAAGATTACATGTCTGCAAACAAAATTCAGAACTGGACCTGGGCTGTATTTTCTTGTTTGGTTACTGCACATCTTGGGCTGGTTGGATGGTTCCACAGGTTAGCCGATCATTCTCACCCTCACATATTATAGTAACATAAACGTCACATTTGTAATATTAAAAGTTAACTTGTAATATTTGTAAGTGAATTCCGCTTTACATATATAACTTTTCGCATTACAAAAAAATGAGCTGATGGTTAAGTTTATAAATGTTGCTGCAGGCTCCTGTGTTGAACAAGTACCCAGCAAAACTCACTCGCTTCATTTAAATGCTTTTTTGGATTGATTCAATTCTTAGTCATTGCAGCAATTGTGGAAACTGACATTAACCATTGGAAAATCCAATATGGAGAAGAGCTTTTCACAATCTTATGTGCTGTAACTACTTCAATTTCAGGAACTCAAAATCTGTTATTTCGTAAACAAAATTTTCTTCATGAAATTAATTCACTTGTTTCTGTTTGTTACAGGGAATTGTGGCTTCTGGGATTGCATTTTCTTTACAAACATGGTGTATTCACAAAGGAGGTCCAGTGTTTGTTGCTGTCTTCCAGCCGTTGCAGACTCTTTTAGTTGCTGTAATGGCATGTCTAATTCTGGGTGATCAATTATACTCTGGACGGTAAGATAATTTTTCAGAAAAGGATTAGAAATTCAACATTGGAAAAATCTTTCCCACACCAGATATATGTACACCCATCCAATAAAATCAAGATATGTGTATATTTCGTATATAGAATATACACCTGATAATATGAAACTCTCTCATTTGGAACAATGAAGAAATATTAAACTAATAATCATCCACTAATATAAATTATAATATAATTTTGTCAACTTTCTTTTCCATTTCTCTGCAGGATTTTTGGTGCAATTTTCATTGTCGTTGGGCTTTACTTAGTTCTATGGGGTAAAACTGAAGAGAAAAAGGAAGCAAACCAAGAGAAGGAAGAAGAATCATTGACAAAACACCTTCTCGATGCTGTATGTAGAGATAAAGAGGATGCTAATTCATCAGACATTCCATGACATGTCTATATAGCTCAAATCCTGTAGAAAAACTCTGAAATTGTGAGTCATCTTAGCGAAAGTTGCATAGAGCTAAGATCAAAGCTCAGCATAACATGTAAATCTTGTTTTTTTTTTTTTTTTTTTCTTAATTTAATGATTTATCTTCCGTCAAGCTAAGCTGGTTTTAGCCGAAAATGCATTCAGCAGCCCTCTACAATGACAAACATTATGTGGTCTGATTTGGTCGGTTGGAGGAGCATCAGACAAACAGTTTCAAAGTCATTGAAGGACAGGCTTCATAAATTGTATAATACTCTACTAAGTGAACCATGAAATTTGTCAATTTATATATAAATATAAAAACCAACCTATGCCTTGGAACTCTTTATAATTGATTGCTTTCATCTGATAATTCGAAAAGAAAAGAGTTTTTGTTTTACCATGTACTTAACTAATTCTCTTAGCAGAATGTCTAACAATGGGTTCACAATCAGCTCTAAGAAATTCATTCAGTTCAAACGCACCTTAAGATGTTGTATAATAGTACATATCAGGCAAAAGAAAAAGAATCCCTCACAGCTACAGCTATCACCTGAAATTCTCTTCCAATGTACACCTTGGGAGCTTTCCATCTCAGTTACATTCTTATTCATGGAGTACTGAATCCTAGCCATTTGAAAAAACACTAGGATAATTTTCTGGCCAAACCCGTCTTTTGCTTTTTGGGAACTATTTAAAACCTGATTTATACTTATTTTACCATCCAAATTAAAAACAACATAAGCCCCCAAAGATGAGAATCCAAATACAGCAAAAGTGCAACTGTAAGGAATTGATTGAATTGTAGAGAATCTCTTAGTTCCTATGATGCGATATTTTTATTTCAGTGCCTAGTATTCTTTCCTATGCCCAGCACATTCTGCAATGGACAGAGGATAACCAACTAAAAGTCCTAGCAGACTAGTGAAATCACGCCTTCATACCAAGGGGTATCCATGGATTTGCAAACTTGTGCGTGCATCACAGTTCCAACCAAAGCCTTGCTTAGAAATATTTCGGAGCAATCTGCACTTTAAAAGGAAAAGACTAAAGATGAATTTATTAACGATTCCATCATTGTTGACTTCAGAAATTGTGGGTGTAAAGGGCCCCATCCACAGAAAGGCATGATTGACTCCTCTGTAAATCCCGTATAACATGAAGAATTACTCATCTCTTCTCTAAGCTTATGGCGGATGGTTAGAAATTGTGAAGCTTCAAATCCCTATCCCAATAAAATGGCCGGTTTTACTCTCTGAATGCTTATCACTTCTCTATTGCTAATTCTGAAAGGTGGATTCATTAACAGAGAATTTGAAATCCTGATGAGAAATGATGTCAAGAATACGCATGAGATGAGATTTGAACACTCTATTCTACTTGCTACCACCTATACCCTCGTGGCAACCGCTTAAAGTATTTACAATCAAAGTACTTACAGACCAAGGAATCTCGAATTACTGGAAGTACTAAAAATATGTTTCTGGTGCATAGCAGATTCCCAGAATGGTAAGAAAATGCATAGAACCAAAATGTAGCCAAGCAACATCTGTTAAAACAGAGAGATCAAGGCAAACCCGGACCACAAGTCTCAGCAAGCATTCACATAATGGTGCACGAACAAAAACTGAACTCTCTGCATTGCCTAATCTCAAACTCCAATAAATCTACCAAATCCTGCTTGCAGCGAGAATATAGCACAACCAAGGCCCAGAGTAACCTTTTAAAAAATCCAAGAAAAACTGAATCTTTGAAACACAGATCCTAATAACTACATTAGTACCGTGTGTTGAGAAACCGGTCAGGCCAGCTTGGCCACCATTCCAAAATAATTAGAGAAAGTAAGGTATCTATGGAATGAAAAAAAAAAAAGCAACTTAAGAACTCAACCACATTCTTTACGCATAAAGATTAAAAGCAATTTCGCCATTGATATTTGAGCCATTGATATTTGATACAATACCAAGATATCATTGAGTGCATGATCATGACTGCAATAGGTATTGCAGAGCCTAATAAATTTTTAAATGAAACTGATGAATACTGACAGCAGATGCATGCATGCCAGATGCTACAAGGCTTCAAGACAATTACCTTTCAATAATGCATTAACCATAACATAATAAAACAGTTTTTAATTCTCAAATATGTAATCTTCTGATCAAAACACATAATGTATGAACAAGTCAATGGTTAGCACCTAACAGATATCGTAGAGCAGATGATAAATCAATAGCACTCATCAATTTGCCTAAGAATAGATCTGATTTGAGCTTCTCACATATTTACAAACAGCACAAAGTAACTGAATCATGTAAAGATTGTTCAAATGGTATATGATCATTCATTCCGCACAAAACTTAATCCAAGATCATCTTCAAAGTTAAAGACTACTAATAAAACAACATTGAAAGCTTCAATACATAAGAACTGATATAAAGGGGCACACTGAAAAGACGACCATAAAACATCCAAATTCAAACCAAATACTTGGGTGTCAAAAACAACAAAGCCAAAATTCTTAACTGCAATCAATCCTAAAGCAGAGACAGCTTCCTAATTTGGATAGTACACAGACACAAAACATAACAAGGAAACACAGTTCCATCCTCAGATGCAAAACTATCTCACGGTAACAATATCATCAATCTTCAAAATCATCCTTACACACTCAGTTGCCAATGTTATTGCACTTGTGCTCACAAGCAGTGGCTGCACCACATTCTCCTTCAAAATATTTGTAATCTGCCCCTTTCTCACATTGATGCCAGCATTGATCTCCCCCTGAGCATGCCTGTTCCTCAGTTCTGTCACAATTGTTATTGGGTTCAACCCAGCATTCTCAGCCAAGGTATAGGGAATGACCTCAAGTGCCTCCGCAAAGGACCTGACACAATACCCCTCCATCCCATGCAATACCTTTGCCCACGCACCCAGCTGCCTTGATAGCTCAATCTCCGGTGCCCCACCACCTGCAATCAGGAACCGCTTGTTCACCAAACACCTAACCACACACAAAGCATCGTGCAAGCTCCTTTCAGCCTCATCAAGCACCAACTGATTTGAACCACGAACAAGCACAGTTGTAGTTCTACCCATATCCTTAATCCCAGTAATCTTCACAATCTTCCCATCTCCACAAGAAACCTCCTCAACCAAATCCGCATACCCCAACTTCTCCGTGCGGAAATGGTCAATATTTGCAATGGGCAAGCAATTCAAAGTCTTAGTAATAAACTCAATCTCATCTCTCTCCACATCCTTAACAACCAAAATCTTAGATTTTGCAAGATAATGTAATGACAAATCCGTCACTGCATCTCTCAATATACTCTTTTGAATCAATAAAACATTACACCCGGTGGCCTTAATCTTTTTAATCATCCCCAATATATAATTTCTCTCCTCTTTCAAAATCCTATCCATCTGGGTATAGTCCGAAACCACAATGCTCTGCTCTATATCAGTTTTCGGCGGTGAAATCTGAAACTGAATCACGGCAATTTTTGCGTTCTCCATGCGGGTCGGCCCGCCCGCAGCATGACTCGCTTTCTTATCAAAAACCAATCCTTTCACCAACTCTGTATCATCAACAGTTCCTCCTAATTTCTTCACAATCCTAACGTCTCTTAAATCAACCAAATCAGGTTTATCGGGGTCCACCACCGATAAAACGGCGTCAACAGCCAACGGCGCTAGTAGTGTAGAGTACTGACTCACGACCTTACTGTTTAAAGACGTGCTCGCAGATTTAATCAAGCTTTCACGGTCTGATAACTCGACCGGGACGGCCATTGCAGTGAGCACATCGACGGCCTTGAGCGCAGCCTTGTGGAGGGCGTCCGAGATAACAGTTGGATGGATTCCGTTAGACAAAAGAATAAGGCACTGTTTCAACAACGCCCCAGCAATGACGACGACGGTAGTGGTGCCATCACCGGCGGCGGAATCCTGAGACTTGGACAGTTCGACGAGCATCTTCGCGGCGGGCTGAAGAACTTCCATCTTGTTCAAGATGGTGGCGCCGTCGTTGGTGATGATGACCTCACCGCTGGCCGTGGAGATCATCTTGTCCATACCTTTGGGTCCGAGACTGGTCCGAACCGCATCGGCCACGGCTCGAGCCGCCACGATGTTGGCCTGGCGGACGTCTTCTTTGCGCTTGTTGTCCACGTAGGATTCCGTCTTCGAAGAGCGAGGTTTAGAGGCTACTGCTGGCGCTGCCATTGCTTGACCGAAACCTTAAACCCTGATGTCGGGATCGGAGTGGCAGAAAGCGTAAATATGAATAAGAGATCCGGTTGAGTGTGGAAATGAAATGTTCGTAAACCCTAGAAAAGAGAGAGGGTTCTGGAGAAAGAAGTCGGAAGTAAATCAGTGGGAGATGGGGTTAAGGAGTTGTTTGGTAACAGTGGTAACTGTGTTCTTTCATTAAAATGACATTTAAAAATATAATGTATATTATTATTACTAATTATTAAATTAAAATAGTAAATAAAACTCTCCCCACTTTAATTAATTTAAATAAACATCATCTTAATAAATAAATAAATAATAAAAAAAAATAAACAATTCCCTCCTAATTGATACATGAACTCCATAATTTTTTTTTCAATATATCGAGAATATATTACATTTTTGTACTTTTAAGTTTTATAAAAATAATATTATACAAATTTACCGTGCAAGAGTTATATTATTATCATATATTTTATATAATTTATTTTTCTATTATTTATATATATTTTTATTTATTTTTGTAAAAAAATAGAATATGCAATAATTAAAACACACTACAGTACACACTCAAAAATAATTTTAATTTTACACAATTCAAAATTTTTGTAGATGCTTGAATTTTACTTTAATCATAGATTCTTGAAGGTTGGAAAACCAAGATAAAAATATAATTTTTCTTTTTTATAATTTATTTCCTGTCAAATAATAAATTTATTTGTTATTTTATCTATCATCTAAAGAAAGACTCTGCATCTTTCTACAATTATATCTTCAAATATTTAGTAGTCTTATCATATACTTTACTGAAATTTGTAATTTCATGACAAATTTTATAAAAAAAATACACTTATTTAAATAATAATTTTACTCCTAAATCTGCTACTATCAAATCCTCGTGGAACGGGTTTGATATATCTCTTAATAAGTTTGAAAAAAAAAATACGTAGCGAATTTAAAATGAATATAAGTACAGATAAATTTCTAAGAGAATTCACAATAAGTATTCGTGAATATTTAAATTTTTAATTTTTTTTTTAAAAGCACCAAAATAATATCGTTTTAATATTAAAATATCGTTTTTGTAGTGCATGGAACACTCCTAAAAAATGACTTTTACGTGGGAGCATTTGCAGTGAAATTGGTAGCTAATATTAACTTGAAACATAAAAAGGTGACTGATTTAATATAAATATATATGTTCCATGCAATACACCCAAGTTAAATTAATCAACATTTGTCAACACACACACACACACACACACACACACACACACACACACACACACACACACACACACACACACACACACACACACAAACTATTATATATATTATTTAATAGTTTTAGGATTCATATTAAGTACTAGTTACAATTAAGTAAATTAAAAATGTGAATTTTATAACTATTATTTTGGACTTATAAGTTTATAAAATTTTATTTTGAATTTATCATATTTTATGTATAAATTTGTAAAATAATTGTATATTATCCTTATGGAATTATTCTGATCAATTTTATTTTATTTTGAATATATTTATATTTTATGTGAGCGATGTATTTTATTTTGAATTAATACTGAAAATTTATAATTCTAATAATATAATTTATAGATTTGATATTTAATAATCATACAATTATACTTGAAAATACAAAAAAATCCGCTAACAATTCGCGGATATCTGTACAAATTTAGTAAATGTTAAGTAATTATTTAAGCGAGTTTGGTAATAAAATGTCAAACTCGCTACGAGTTTAGTATTAAATTTTTTAACGAATGCGAATATGGGTTTGGAGATATCAGTCCTAAACCTAATCTGCTGTCATCCCTACACTTATCTCCTTTCTATATTAGTTTGACTATAAATTAACTAAATAAAATATAAATATACTTTGATTTATTTATTCTTTATAAGTAAAACTTTAATTTACTCATTTTTATTTAATTTTTAGGATTTAATAGGTACACTTTCTAAAACAAACAAAATAATAATTTATGAAAAAAAATATTAACCGTTATATATATTAATTCCTTAACAAATTAATTTAAAGTTACTTACTTCTTTATATAAGATTTAGAATCTATATTTAAAAAATAAATTTATTATATAAATATTCAAATGATATTAGATAATAATAATAATAATAATAATTACATTGAACTATTCTGGTTTTTATTATTTAGAGCATTTTTATACCACAATAATTATATTTTAAAATTTTTAAAATTTGATTTAATATTTTTATACTACAATAATTTTTATACTGTCAACTTTTTAATAAGTGAATTTTATACTTAAAAAATAAAGGAATTAATTTAATATTTTCAGAAAAAAATATAAGAATAATTTTATATTTTTTAATGAAAATTAATTTTCTTATTATATTTAGAAGATATATTTATGATTTTCACATTCATTTCTATCTAACTGTTGCTTTGGCAAACCTCAAGGGATGTATATGTTAATTATCCATTAACAATATTGATTATTATATGATATTTAATTAATAAAAATTATTTAAAAATAATTCTTCAAAATATTTTTATCTAACAAAATCAACCATACTATTTTTTATTTTCAAAATATATTTTTTAAAATATATATATTACGAAAAATATTCTAAAATTTTGAAAGTATTGTTAAAAATTTATTTTTATTTCAAAAAATAATTTTAAGAAAATTGCTTAAAAAATAATACATAAATAGAAATTCCAAGTTCAAACATCGCACTTGTGGTTTGGTTTTTCTAACATGAATCCATCAATTTTATTTATTTGAATAAGTTTTTTTTTAATATGATCCAATTTTGAGCCCATTTTGTTCCTATCTTAATTTTTTTTTGTCCAAAAATTAGTATATTAGATGAAAACATCCATAGCCTGTTTGTTTCCTCTCTACTACTACAAACTCGTAAAAAAACATTTGCAAAACAAAACAAAAATCAATCGGATCCTTAACAAATCCAAACCGAGTTGTTGTTGTACTAGAATTCCAAACCCTACTACCCTATCTCAGAATTGTTGAACGACCATAACGATGACAATGAATGTCACATCCCACATCTATATTTTGTATGTTTCTCCATTTAACTATTATGTAGCTTGCCGTACCATTTTAATAGTTACAGAGTAATTTTCTCAAATATATTGTTGAATAGTTCATTTCAACTACAAAGATTATGTATGAAGCATATTACATTTCTTTTTTTCTTTTTGAAGATATTGTTTGTTGGATTTTCTATTTACTGATTGACAAAATTTGTTGTCACTGGGTTGGCTAGAATTGGAAAGCATAAGTATTTTAAGTTATGATGTTATTCTTATACACATGTATGAATATACACTTACGTACATGTATGAATATAAATTTCAAGGTCTAGGTTACTAACATTCAATCATTTCCTCTTTCTTATCTTATCATTCACTGTATTGCAACCCCACCAACTATACACATAAAAATTGCTTATATTTTCATTTCTTATTTTTATATATCACTAAGGATAACTATTTTTTAGCAATTTTACTTGTATGAAAGTCTTTGTTTGGCTTATTATAACACTTTGTGTGGCAGTTCATTTTAACTTTGTAGTTTATTTAATAAACAATGTGCCTTTTGTTCAATTAAATTTCTACTGTAAATTCATTTTCTTGTCACAATTTGAGGGATATAAAATAAGAGCAAGTATTTGAAAATTTCATTTGTAGTTTCTTCTCTGCCACTTTAATATTATGTTTATCTTGGTTTAATTGTTCATATATCATTATATATTGATATGGTTGAAATGTTAAATTTTACACAAAGTAAAGCATACATGCATGGTTTTCTAATATGTCCCTTAATTTTGTAGAGCAATAATAGAATAACAAAGTGATGAAGTAACTCATGTCAGTTGAATGTTAAAGACCAAAAAAAAAAAAAAAACGAAGTTTGTTCATGCATAAGTTAGTTGTTTATCCCATATGTGGGCTGTAAATAAAATAAGTGAGAAATTGACTGCACCACAGCTGTGCCTATTTAGAATGATGTGCTTTGGGAGATTTTTGGAGTTTCAACTAATTACATTTGCAAGACAATTGTTCATACCGTGCTTCTAAGAAAGGTTCACACAACGGGGGCGATTATAATGATGAGTATGGTTGTTGGTTTTTGATCAATTGATTCATTTTTTAAGTATAGAGCTCAGGTTAATTATTGGGCACAATTTCAATCGCTACCTACATAACATGCAGCTTCAACACAATAGTAGAGATTATTGACAGTGTGATTAGTATTTCAACGAGAATCGTTCGATAACGCATAAACAACTAGATGATTTTATTAACAACAATGATTTCCAAAGTACCAAGGACTCAAATGCAATAAATTTGGCATTAGTTTTTTTTTTGTTGAGTGATTTTTGTTTGGGAGGAACATTCGTAGCAAGGTTGACTCATTCGTCCCTCAATTGGTAGATGATATACATGTGTTCAATGAGTATCCATGAGAGATAGTTGTAGGGCACTCATTTTCAAATATTTGTCTAGAATTTTGAGTGGAAAAGCAAAGTAATTGAAGAATATGCATGTTATTGATCCAACACACACAATTAACTGTTACTACCTTGAGGGTTGTCTCATCATATTTCATGTATGAATATGATGTCTAACTAAGTACTAATCATCCATAATGTTTAAGCGTTTGTGATTACGTTTCTATTTGCTACCCTAATTGTGAATATTTGGGGCCATCCTCATATGTGGGAAAAGGTACGACATTACATAGATAGATATAACTATTTCTTGTATGTTATAGTGGAAAACAAAGAAGATTTCGAGTTAAAAACACTTAAGAATATTTTGTTTGAAATGAAAAATGTAAACCTTAAGTATTTAAATGCTTCCTAGATAAACACTCACTTCGCATTAAATAATGTAATTCAATAATTAGTGAACAAAGTATTAGTTTCTTCACCTGAAAAAGAAGTTACAAAATATTAAAAATGCAATGAGAATTTATGCAAGAGAGGTATTATTATCTCCTAACATTAATGGGACTGGTAGAGACGATGGTAGTTATTGTAATGATGGTGTCAATGATAGAAGCGAGGAACATTGTGGCACTGATGTGGACATGAACTTCATCCCTATTCCATGTGACAAAACTGCATTTGAACCATCAAGTATAGTACGATATGATACAATTATATATAAGTGTTTTTTTTCTCCGTCTTTCTTTATCTCACTACACATGTATTTTTTTACAGTCATTACATGATAAGGTCTCTGATCGCACTTACCACACTTACACTTCATGTAACACTTACACTTCGCGTACAATTTAGCAAGAAAGTGAGGTATAATATCTTTATTTTTTTTTCAGTTATTACAATAATTAATTGGCTCGACACATTTTACTTAACGATTAGACATGTATTTGTTTATAGCCATTTCATCCTTGTGATACAGAAATGATTTATGTGACTCTCATCCGCAATTGACTAAGAACTGAATGACCTAGTATGGTAAAAGACTTTTGCTTAACTATAATTGTTAATTAATTTGTGAATTTTTGGTATTCAACTTATTAATTTTGTTGCATATAATTTATTTGCAATTATTGTACCATGAGTTAGACATTTAATCAATGCATAATGACATAATAAAGAGCTTCAAGTTTATGTGGTTGGATATGCAAAATAAGTTTGATCGACATGAAGAGTCGGTTTGCGTAAAAATGACGCATTTAAGACAATAATTCTTCAAAGAAGTACAAAACTTAAGGTGCGAGGTGCATGGTTAGTTTGAGTCTTTTGTAGTCGATACTGAGTAGGTATTGTCACAGGTTGATATTAACAATTCTATGTTTTGTTGGTAATATTGTTACATTCTTTGTACATGAACTTGTTAATAATTTATTTGAAATTACTCTAAAATGATATTAATGTTCAAACCAACGCTCAACATCATGCTTGTATGGACAAAACTAATGTATAGGAGGTCATTATGTCTACCACTATCCTGAATCTTGTTATTTTAAGTAGATATGGAATGATATACAAGTAGTCTTGGACCCAAAGGAACCCGTTTCTAAATATTATGCAATTTAAGAAGAAGAAGAGTAGTGTCGTGCAATAAGCTAATCAAATTGTTGATAGAATTTTAGAATTGGATGAGAATTGAAGATTCTGAGTTCATCAGTTGCGCAAGCTTCGTGTAACACCATCGTGGTTCATAGTGCAGTTGAGTGGCGATACAAGCACATGGTTAGATGATGACGTAAGTATATATTAAATTTTTTATCTTTTGTAATGAAAAATTTATTGAGTTAAAAATTTACCACTATCGTGTTGCAAAAAATGTAACATATAAACGCTTATTTGGATTTGCTATGAGAGGTTCAAAAAGATCATGCCAATCATATATCATAGCATTAAACAATCATTGACATATATTCTATTTTTTTGTAAATATATATTATTGTAAACACATGTTTTCATAAGTATGTGTGATAACTCTATTTTTATAACGTTATTTTATCTATTTAAATTTGAATTTTAACTTAGATCTTGTTGATTTTGTTATTATTAGATAAATTATTACATCTTTTTGTATTTTTTATTTTTAGGATAAAACTGATGGCAAACCGCTTGTGGACCCCACCAAAT
>JAXCLQ010055435.1:0-17717 GCA_035584115.1 Cedrela odorata | reverse complement strand
TATATATATATACCATAAACTAATTAATCAAATTAATTAGTTATTAATTATAGATTTGAACATTTATTAATCACATTGATAAGTTCATTAGCCTAATTAATAATCCATCAAATGAATTATACAATTACAAGCGACCTAATGAAAATTAATTATCACATAATTAACATCCATTAATGATTAAAACACAACAATTAACACTTAATTATTATGTATTCATGATAATCACACATAGTTACAATTAACCATGCATTAATTAACAAAACATAAACTTTTATGGTTAAGATCAATAATGGCTAATATTTTAAGGGTTTATACATGATCAATATCATGTCATTACATGAAATATATATCATACATGCCATCAAGTGAACAAAATCAACTTTTGTTTTTCAAATTACAATGATGACTCGTATGCCTCCATTTCAATTTTTTTCAATTTCATTACATGAAATCACACATCCATGGCTTCATAATCATCACATAACTTCATTAACTTCTTAAAATGATGAACTATTCATCTTCTTCTTCCTTGAAACTATAAGAATTTCCATAAACCCTAAATTCTCCAATTTATACCCAAACTTTAATCTTGCAAAATCAACCATTCCAACAATAAATCAAACATATAATCAACATCATAACATGCTCTAATACCATTTGAAAGTGTTAATGAGGTGAAATTAAACATTTAGTGATTATGGCATTTAATCATGTATTTTATCATTATTTTCACAAAATTAATCAATAATATATGCAATTAAGCTAACAATTAGCTTATGGATGAAGAGAAAAACCTTGAAATTAAAAGATCTCCAAAAAATCAAACCCTTTATGTCATCCTTGTTTGGCATTTTGCGAGAGAGAAAGAGAGCTTTTGATATTTTTGATAATAATCAAAAATTAATTTCAAAAATTAGAAAATGGCCATATATATATATATATATATATTCTCATTTACTAAATATCTCTAGTCTTTTAGTCAAAGATAAATGAGTTCCAAAACTTGTCTAACAAGCTTTTCAATAGTAAATATAAAATATTACTTAGGCCCTTATATTTTAGAAAATTTATAAATTAACTCCAAATCTAATCAAACTTATTTTGACCAAGTTTATTTTAATTTCATTTATAATTCTAAATATTGATGGAATATTGCAATTTGCTTTAAGTCACATTTGGACTATTAAACATAACTTTCAAATTGTTAAACTATTTAACGAGTAAATCATTTACAGTTTTCGGCCTAATATTATCTCTGAGAGTGCTAGCTCTCTTGCGGATAATATTTAATCTCTCTCATAGTAAGAAAGAACACAAGTTATTAGTTGTGATCTCTTGGGTTCAGTGTGGAGTTAGCTGTGAGCTGAAATCGATCTTATCGAGTTCATTTCAAACAATTTGGATGCTCAACGACTATGGTTAACGTCTAACAACGTGCCATAATCCCTAAACCACAATGAAGAAACTCTTCATCGAACCTATTATGATTATTTATATATTCCGTGTGGATAATCTCTTTCCGTTTGTCTAATTCTAACTAAATTAGGGCTTACGGATGTTAAAACCCTAAATTTTGTCATATGCGAATAATCAATCAATACATGCTGAACTTGTCACTACGAACTCTTCGTATAACATGTATATTTTGGCCAAAAACTTTGTTTCCAGCTGTTTACTAATATCCGTTTGAGAATTTGAATTTGGAAAATCCTCTATAATGAGTCAACGAATTCTATTTGACAATCATTTGTATCTCGATATAAACAACACATGACCAAACCAGCTTATATGTACAAGACTTGATTAGTCTCTTATTTATACACCATATGAATCATGTGCATATATACCGATCAACAACTATGATGTCTCAGGTCTAAAAAGTAGTTAATATACTAATATAATTATATGATGAATTATTAACAATATACTTCCGTGTGATTCATCATAGCTTTGGTCACGTTCGAAAAACAGTTCTCTAACTGTTAATCCACACTAATATTCTAATGATATAGCTATCATGTCACCCGCACTAATATCATTTCATGATATTCACCGGAAACATTTAGTATGGCTATTGTGCGACATCGATGCCCATTTGATATTGCATATATAGGAAACTATTTAGATAATCTAATTATCTTGAACAATTCATATGAATATTCTATCATTAGTATGTATAGATAGAAAAAACAGTATACATACATGAATTGAAATAATTTCTTTTATTAACAAATATGTACAGTACATATTATAATAATAATTCAATACAATATACCCAAAACCGACAACAAGAATTGTTTTAGGGCATACAACACTAACATTTGCAACCCAAGAAACGTCAACTAAATATAGTCCAGACTCACTTGCTAACGATGTAAGATGTGATAGTAACGCCACAAATCCAACAAGCATCATATATGTCGAACTAACACCCACAAATCCATATACATATAGTAAACTTCACAATTACAACTTTTCTACTGAAATACTTTATTATTATAAATTTCTTAAATCAAAAACTTTTGAATCTTCTCAAACAAAACCATAATCCAATCAAACTCAAGAATCTCAAAATAACTTTTGTGATGCAATTTTAAGAATGTAAAAGATGCATTATAAAATTTTTCATAAACTGTAAATTAATAAATAAGTATTTCAATACTATCCTCCAAATCAAATTATCGCACTCACTACTATAAGCAACTTATTCTATAAAAATTAAATGACAAGAGGTAAGTCGTTAACTCGGTAGGTAATGTCACGGATAACATGTACTTGATTTTCTTATTTTAGAATGGATAAAATAATTCGCAAGCCCTTTTATTCAAAAATTAGACAAAATATAATTTTAAGTAATTCTCAAAGTAAATATAAGATTAATGTTTATAAATTTTTGTAAGAAAACAATTCAAATCATAATTCATAAATATATAAATGCAAAAGCTTATAAAACATTCATTATAAAAAACACATTTAAGTTGCTCATGCCACCTATACTTCTGGTGACCTGACCATTTATAACATCAAAAATATAATGCACAATCATAACAGAATACCAACTAGACAAACAAATATATCGACTTTTGTTGATCATAATTAGAATCAAAATATTACGAACATATAACCCAAAATATTTAATTTCAATTTATCATATAAGAATTATTAAATAATATAGTTACTTGAGTTGATTTACTTAAAAAAAATATTTAACACATTTTACAATTAAATATTGACTTTTATAAAACAATTAATAGAATATTTTATAAATACGTTTTGTACAATATAATTAAAAATTCTTCATTTAAAACTAACTTTGAAAATATTCAATTTATAAGAATTCATAACATAAATATATTTATTAAATAATAAAATATTTTTTAAGCATTAAATAAAAGATTTATAAAACAAAAGTCACATTTACATTATCAAAACAACAAAATCATATTATGAATGAGATTATGTACCTCAATTCAAGATAAAGTCTTAAGTTATCTCTAAATATTGTCCTAAGGTTCCAAACTTTCTATAATTATGCCTACGCATTTTCTAGAGTTTAATTACGTTTACATTGCCTGCTTACATACCAAACAAAACTTTTTACATTATAGAATTTTAACTCATAATCTATAAATTTGATAAAGCTAAAACTTTCCTGATTTTTTAGCACACCTAAGGTTATTATGTATAAAATTTTTAAGGCATTTCAAATTCAAAATGATTTTCAAAATAATAAAATAGTAAACTATTTAGATCGTTTCAAAATTGCGATTCACTCAATCAAAATTTTGTAACTATTTAATATATTTCCAAGAATTCTGAAATTTATAGAATAATCTGTAACATACGGATAAACCACCATACCAAGTTTCATAATTTTTGAAGGTCATGTGATACTTCAAAATAATAAAACTTTTAGACGATGATAACTTGTCCAAGTCGTTTAAAATTGCAGTTTACTCAATCAAAAATTCATAACTATTTAAATATGTTTTTAAAATTTTTGAAATTTACAGTATAAACAATAAATGTAACGCCTCTATTTCAGAAAGGTCAAACAACAGTCAAACTAATCACATAACACATTTGACTATAACAAAATTCAATATTTATTAAAACCTTATACATATAAAAATTAGTCAATGCTTATTGGATTACATGAATTCATTTTAAAGACTTATTGTTATTAATAATTAGTTTTTATTAATAAAAATTTTCCTAAGAAACTAAGAGAGAGCATAAGCTCAGCCAAATCCATCCTCTATATACACAAATCTTCATTCATCTAAAATCACAATAAATCATAATGAGTTTTAAGCTTAGTAAGATATAATCTTTTTATATACTAAAATACATATGAACTTATATCCAATGCATGAACATGATATGGCATGAGATGAAAATCACGGTTATTTCAAAAATTTCGTAACACTTAGAAACTTCTTTCAAAATTTATTAGGAATATCTTTATTCAATTATTACTTAGTAGGACTTCACTTATCATTTATCAATGATTGAGTCAATATTGTATGAAAATATATAGTATATATATTCACATAATTGCAAATAAGATAATCATTCAAGAATAGATACTTGCACAATATTAATACTTATATAACAATACATAAATTAAATTACTTTTCAACAACTGTCAAACATATACATATAATTATTGTGATTCTTTTAAAAATCTAGTATACTTGCCTTTTGACAATTACAATGATATTAACTAAAACACCTTGACCTTAAATGACATTCAAAATGAAGATCTAAGAATAGATTTTTGGTGAGACATAAGGGATACAATCAAGCAAATTTTGATCCCTAAGAATTAGATTAACTTCTCTTACAAGAAAATCATGGGGAAAATAACCTTATTGAACTCAGAGAAACTCTGTGTACAAGACAAACTCGAAAACCCCTGATGACTACCTCAAAACCATAGCCTGAAAGGGCAAAATATTTATAATTTTGATGGGCAGCTTGGCGCTATTTGTTCACCTAAGGATACTATTCACCACTCGAGTGCCAAGTTGAGGCTTTCTCAATTGTCAGTTTCTATCCATGTACATGACTGTTCATATATACAATTGTTCACTTACACTGTTCATATGTACTAGTTTCCAAATATATGCCAGAAATCAACAATAAGATTACAAGAAATGTTAACCACTAACTCCTCCCAAAGCATAACATTCATTATATATACATAACTATAATATATACTTAAGAAAGTGGGTGTTACTATAAACAAATGGATAAACTACCATACTGAATTTCATATATTTTTTTTGGTGTTTAATATTTCCAAATATTTTTATTTTATAATCAAATCGTTGAATTCATAAAATTTCAAATTACAAGAGCTAAATTAAAATTTTTGTATAAAATTGAATTCCTGTCTAATTTAAGTGAAATAAAATTTTAGGATCAATTTATTACGTGAGGATTCAAAATATAACAAGTGTTACAAATAATCATGACAAAATTTTCATTAAAAATTTTCTATAGGACAAAAACATGTATTAATCGTGAGTCTAAAGAGCCACCAACCAAATATATATATATATATATATTGAGTTGAAAGGAGAGTGGGGGGGAGAGCACCAAGCGGTGTAAATGACTTTCATTGGTTAAGTTGCAATTATTAACAAGTGGTGTCAGAACTTAGAAAGTTACTATAAATGGTGCCTTCTAAATTCTCAATTGAAAAATTTACTGGTGAAAATGTCTTCAACCTTTGAAAGCTGAAGATGAAGACTTTCTTGGTTTATTAAGGACTTGAAAAAACTCTTGTAGAAGAGAGAAAGATGTCCCACCTAAGTGAAGTCAACAAAAAAGACATCCTCAAAAAAGCACATAGTGCATTGGTTCTTTCATTTGGGGATTGTGTGCTGAGAGAGGTTTCTAAAGAAAACACAGCCTTAGGAATCTTGAACAAATTAGAAACAATATACATGACAATCTTTGGCTTACAAACTCCACTTCAAGAAAAAGTTGTAAGCATTTAAGCTTGAAGAAAGAGGATCAATCAATGAACATCTTGATGTGTTTAATAAGATTATTCTTGATTTCAAAACCATAGATATCAAAAGAGATGATGAAGACCAAGCACTCGTCATGCTCAGTTCTTTGCTTAAAATTTATGAACACTTTGTAGACACACTATTGTATGGTAGAGTTTTAGTCTTTATGGATGATGTGAAATCATCACTAAACTTAAAAGAACTGAATAGAAGAGTTGAATTGAAAGAGTCAAGCACTGCAGAAGAGCTATCTACTAGAGGAAGAAAAGGAAAGAAAGACTACAAAGGCAAAAAGAAAGATGCAAGAACAACATCTAAGATCAAGAAGCTGAAATGTTTTCACTACCACAAAGAAAGTCATTTTAAGAGACATTGCCTAGAAATGAAAGGTCAGAAGATAAAAAGACCATTAAGCAATAAAGTGGATGCTTCCATAGTGACTGATGAGGATTTTCAGACCACCTTCATGCTTGTTGCTTCACCAAACATCCATGAAGATGAGTTGATCTTTGACTTGCGTTGCTCTTTCTATACAAGTCCTAATAAGTCACTGTAACACCCAAATGTAGTAAGCATCACAAATGCTAAATTAGGGCGCACAATTTCAATACATACTCTAAATCTCACAATTACAACTATTTTTCTAAAAGAACTTCTTTATTAAAAACTATTATTAAACCAAAATTTTAAATCTATTCAAATGACTATAATCTAATCAAACTAAAAAAAATCACAAAATAACTCCAAGATACAATTCCAAGAATGTAATAAATGCATTACAAAATATTTCATAGTTTGTAACATAAACAAATAAAATCTCCAAAGTTATCGTCCAAATCAAGCCAACACACTTACCAATTTAAGCAGCTTTTTCTATAAAAACTAAATGACGAGGGGTATGCCGTCAACTCGGTAAGTAATGAGTTTCCTTATTTTCGAATGCATAAAAAGATTCGCAAGCCATTTTATTCAAATATCATGCAAAAATATAATTTCAAATAATTTCTTAAAATAAACAGAAATTTAATGTTTATAATTTTTTATAAAAAAAAACATGTTAAAATCATATTCCATAAAATACAATGCGGAATCATATTAAACTTTCATTATATAAATTTTTCTTTTTTTTTTAAGTTGTTTATGATAAATAGTGTCACATGTATTCTCAGTGACCTAATTAATAATTATCATATGTACTCCGGTGACCCAACTAATAATAGAATAGATAGTATGCACACTCAAACCATAATATTAGTTGGTTCAGATAATTAAATATATCAATCGTGGTCGATCATAATCAAAATTAAAAATTACGAATAAATAAACTAAAATATTTTATTTCAAATAATTATATAAAAATTATTTAATAATAGTAATGAATCACTATTTGACTGTACAATAAGCTAGAAAGTATCACTCAATCAGTTGTTGTCTTGTCAACAACTTTGTTTGACTGTACAGTAAGCTAGAAAGCAACACTCAACCAGTTGTTGTCTTGTTGAGTCAATAAAGTAGGCAATTTGACTAAGAGGCATTGTTGTGGTGCTTGGGATAAACTAAAGAGTGTGTGGCAGTCTATTATGACGGTTAAAGTGCAATTCAATTCATCAAACATGAAGTGTTTTATGAAAGAACAAAACATATTATGTTAGGATGGTAAATCAGAGATTTTCTGTCTAAAGGAGTAGCTAAGATGCTGAAGATTCAACAGAAGACAATCCAGCAGTCAGCACATATACTTACAAAAGCAGTTTCAAATGCAAAGTTTAAGCTTGAATTTGCTGAGTATAGATGCTGAGCAATAACTGGCTTGATGGGAAGCTGAAGACAAGTCTGTTTATGTGAATTTTGTCACATGAGCTGGGAATCTGGAAAGCTAATTGAAGAAGGAAAGAAGGAAGGCTGAAAACGAATTTAGAATCAGTTTGCAGATGTGTATTAGTTTTTGTATTTTAGTAATTAGTTAAAAGACTATCAAATAAAAAAACAAAAAATAAGTATAAAGACAGAATGGGAGCTGAGAAGAAAAAGAGTTGTCTTGTTTTGAGTACTTAAAAGAGAAAGAAATCGAAAAGAAGGGAAGTTTTCTGTACAGTTTCCATCTTCTATTTTGAATAACTTTTGATCAGTCCTTGTTCATTGAAATTCTCTGTTTTCTTGTTATTATGACTGTGTTCTTTCTTGTGTTGTTTTGGTTGAGAAATTGGAGTTGCCAATTTCCAGATTGTGTGTTTAAGGTCAAGGATCTCTTCATGCACACAAGATGCTCGTGTAAATGACTTTTTTTTAGGTTGAGTTGCAATTATTAATAGATCAGTTGAATAAGATCAATTTGCAGTATCGCTACATTGTTATTGTAAGGTCACTGAAAAATGTAAAACATGATGTCAAATTTGATAGCAATGAATTTGCGTTAGTTTAAAACTGATTTAAACTGCAATGTGGCTCAGCAGTAGGGCATGCTTAATGTGTGTTCTACAGGCTCCACCTTGGTTGTTGATGCATTAGAGAAGCATAAGGCAGAAAGTTTTCCTACAGATGTAAAGGGAAATTAGCAAATGGCCTAGTGGAGCTGACACAAGGAATCACAAGTCTTTACCTTCTCAATCATTTTAAAAAGACTGTGGGGTATTCATCTAACATATAATTAAGTTGCATTGCAACACAATCCTTAAGAATTTATATGCACACAAGATGAAATTAATAATTCTTCTTCCCTGCCCAACACAAAATCTAATTTTATTTAAGAAATAATTATCACATTATGCAAATTCAATGGGTTGAAATTGACTATTTGTTTTCTTAATAATGGCCAATTCTTACCAATAAATAAAGCGTTTGTTGCCAAAAACAGAAAGTCATTAAAGCTTAGGGCAGCTGAAAGAAATGTAATGACATTGAATCATATATAACAATAGACGTGAAAAGCTTATCTAGATTTGGAGACATTTTCAATCCTAGGGACTATAA
This sequence comes from Cedrela odorata, assembly GCA_035584115.1. Classification (NCBI taxonomy): domain Eukaryota; kingdom Viridiplantae; phylum Streptophyta; class Magnoliopsida; order Sapindales; family Meliaceae; genus Cedrela; species Cedrela odorata. The sequence goes on along the minus strand of JAXCLQ010055435.1, from coordinate 8,724 downwards.
TATAATATGAAAAGGGTTCAGCTGCATTTCAGAAAAATACCATTTGATAGGTTTCTTTGATGCTTCCGCTCAACATATCATTCCTTCAAATTCAGGCCAAGTTCAAGAAACACCGTCACATGAGTTGATAACTTCACTTTTCCGGTCCTAAGCTGTATCACAAGACAAAATACTAGCAGCTTTGATCAAAATTCCAACCAAAAAATTACATGAAACATGTGATTTGCAATTGGATCCTGAAGTTTAGTGTCTATCGTTTATAAGGTTTCATCCAAATGGTCAGCTTTGTATCTTTCATGACCGACATGCCATGAAAAAATAATATATATCTAATGTGGCATTATTGTTATTGCATTAAATTGTAGGCCACAATGAGTTGCAATCGATTAGATCTCAGTACAAACCCTGCGGAAACCTTCTCTTTTGTTGGGAAGCAGAACCATGTGTTCTTTGTTGCATATGTCCTTAGTTTGTCCCCATTGTTGCTGCCTTTCCACCATTCAAACATACCTCGGATCACTGGCCTGAGAAGTTATGCTCTCTATATATATATGGGTTCCAAGGATAGCCAGCCATTGCCAAAGTTATCCTGAGTTCCTACGTTTCCCCATATATTCAAAATTTCCACCAAATATTTTCCCGACTTTACAATTCATAGCCATGGGTATCCGCTTCCCAAGAATTGTTAATGCTAAGCAGACTCTATGGCGCACTCCTTTGGCTTCAGAGGCCACAATTGTACCAAAAGGACACTTTGCTGTCTACGTCGGAGAAAGTGAAAAGAAGAGATTTGTGGTTCCAATTTCATACTTGAAGCACCCTTCATTCCAGAAGTTGCTTAGTCAGGTTGAAGAAGAGTTTGGGTTTGATCATCCTATGGGTGGTCTCACAATCCCATGCAGTGAAGAAGTATTCATTGATCTCACCGACAGTTTGTAGACCTCAGGAAAAATGAAGTGAAAGATTTAGAAAAGCCTAACCCAGATGACAGCTTTAAACGTTGTAGTGCACTGTTGACTCATACAGAATTTGAATAGAAAAGTTGGCATAGTGATTGTTTGCTACAATCCATGTTAGCTTTTATTGTTTTTGTATGGATTATTTGAATTTGATCTGTCATAATGAATACATTAACCGCTTCTTTCTTCTCAATTCTATTCTGTTTCTATATATTGTTTCTTCATTTTAGAGCAATTACCTAAGACTCTAGCAAAGGTTTAATTTATTAGCTATAATTTTACTGCCTAATCGTAAGATTATGATGGTGAAAATTTTAAAATATTTGGTCGTTCTTTCTACAAAAAACCAAATCTTTGACTCAGGATAACGTTAAGACAACAAATCGTGAATAGAGTGTCCATTACATATTTATTTTTCGGATGCTTCTTCTTTCTCAATCCCGTTCAGCTTGTATGATTCAACCAGTTAATCCTATCACTGCTACTCTGAATAATTCATCCATTTTTACACAACTGGGCCCCGAAGATGCTAGTTAAATTTCTCAGTATGCAGGTGATAATTGTCTCTTGCTGCTACATATCCATATATGATATGATAGCATCTTGATGGCTCTGAGAGAGTTGTAGAGATTGGATGAGATGTAGGACATTTTGCATGTGAACTTCTTAGGGCTTGTCTCGCTGGAAGTTCATAGCCAGGTCAAATTATAGCTGTATAATGCTTTGCGCTGGTAGCTTTGTCATATTTGTAAAAATCACTGGATATCATGTTCTTATAATTTTGGGGTTTTGCAACTTACTGAATTCTCACTTTCCAGGATTGCAAAGTAATTGAGCTTAGGAATTATTACTGGTTATAGTGATAAAAATATTTATTAGATCTTGCCACTTTTAACACCTGCAGCTTTTGAAATGACTGGTTGTGTCTGTACTGCATCATTCTCTGTTATGTGCTAGAGGAAAAAAATTACAGAATTGAGTCTTAGAGGTACAGGAGGAGAGAGTCTCAAACATGTAAAGAAATTTCTCCATTGATGGGTCAAATAATAAAAGCAAATAATTTTTCTCCCAAATTTCTTCTAATTCAAGTAAATGCTTTGGAGATTGTTTTTAAGAAAGAGTTGGAAAAATGATTTTCTACACCAACTCACTTTGTCAAATGATCACTCCTGCACTTCAGATGCTGAAGTTGACTGGAGAAACAAACCATGTGACAGTTAATTAGCTAATCTACCAAGCAAGTACCAGGTCGATCCATTTTGGAAGACTGGATAGCGAAAGATCATTTAACCAGCATAAATGGGTCCCCTCACTGCCACTTGATACTCCAAAATGAAGACTCAATGCAGTAGCAGAAACTTGTACAATTCTGTACTGTTCTGGATGTCAATGGTGACTGACAGTTGGACATGCTTCATGTGAATTTCATGGTAGCTTCTCTAGCAAGTTGGCTCATTACACTAGCAAAAGTCAAGGCATTTGCATTCTGATATTTTGTGACTCTAAATCTATGCGTTTTATTCATATGTACGTAATTACGGACATACTTGTACTATGTGGATGGAGATGGGGACTGTTAAAGTAGTGCATACTTCAAGTGAACCTTATTGTTGCTTGACTAACTGATGCATTGCAGTATTAACAGTGAAAGGTATTAAATTTTAATATTGTGCAACTTTAAGTTTGTGCTTTTATAGCTTTAAGTAATCCAGATGCTTGTCAAGTTTCTTATTTAGCTTTATCTAATTTTTTTAATTTGAAATTCATTCCGCTTGGTTCCTATCTACAATTTGCTTAAAATTGTATGTTCTGATTTGTTTTAATTGTGGATAGTATCAGCAACAAGTGCTCATGTGGCATTTTATCTAAACACTGTGAAGGAATGATTCAATGTCTCAAGTATGTCTTAATACAATCAATTTGCTAGGTAACACTTTGCATAAAGTGAAAAGGTGCTAAGATATCCAAGAATCTTCAGGATTTGGATGTGGCCTCTTTGTAATTTGATTTCCCACTGAGGTAGGGTTACATGTTTTCAATTTGATGATGAGTTGGAATACAAAACCATGTGATCCTTTGTAAGCTAATGTCTCTCCTTAAAGAAGACCTCTTCACCACTCAAATGATACAAGATTTCTTGTAGACCTCATCTATATATACACATATTGGGTTCACAAGTTAGCACAAGTTTCAACTACACAATCCCAAATAGTAAAACTTTCCTTGAATTTTAACTCCTTCAAGATCTTTCTGGTTTTATCTATACAAAATCATGGTTTTCTGCCTGCCTGATATTGTTCAAGCTAAGAAAATTCTTCGACAGTCTTGAATGACCACATATGTCTCAAAAGGCTACCTTGCAGTTTATGCTGGAGAAAACCAAAAAAAGAGGTTTTTGATTCCAGTATCATACTTGAACCACTCTTCATTTCAATAATTGCTTAATCAAGCCGAAGAAGAATTTGGATTCGACCATCCAATAGGCGGTCTCACAATTCCCTGTAGACAAGATTGTCTACACACATTAATAAACATTTTATTTTCGTATCAAACTTTTTAAAATTGATAATGTTAAGTAGTGTCGTCTGCACTCACAATTACCCAAATCAGAACATATAATATCATATCATAATTGCATGGTGTAAAAAAAAAAAAATTCACTCATGAAAGTCACCTATGTATCTTGGTGACCCAACCATAATATATCATATCAAATAACTATCAATAATGAGCTAAAATATTTTTCTTCGTCTTTCATAATCACAAATGAATAAATCATTATAGTTATCATTCAAATACTTAGAGGAAACCTTATGTTGATGCAGTAACAATCCTTTTGTAGATTTAGTACACCACTAAGGATCTTCTCCTTCTTACTTGGCTGATTGTTTAATCTGCAGCCATAATGAAACCCTCTGATGCTTAAATTAAGGTTTTACTTTGTGATATGAGAGAGAAAACTAAAGGAGAAAGACTATAACAGATTGTATGTATACTCTAGGGTTGTTTCATAATAATAATCATCCTCCGTACTTGGTTGCCTTTGACTTCCTTTTATAAGTTGCTTTAAGTGTATCAATTTTAGTAAAATTTTATAGAATTTAGAAATGACAATCCTAGTTATATTTTGATTCCAAAAATCGTAGAGATTATTCTTTTTAAGCATTGGCTTTTCGGATTTTGCGAGATCTAGAGTCCTTCTTGCAGAATACTTCTACTAGGCAATGGATCCTTATTATAAAATAATCCAGAAATGAATTAAAAAAGAGAATAAATCCTCTGTTGACACGCAATTGTTAAGAGATCTCAGAAGTCTTCACTTGAGACTTCCTCATCTATCTGAGGTAAGCTCAGACTGTGTTATATATTTGAGATATCTGTCGTGTTATATCTGAGATCTTCATAGGCGAGGGAAGTCTCAGAATTGGATTCTAAACCCGAGGTCTTTATCTGAACTCAAAAGGTCTCGTCCCTAACTATGTTTAAGATTTTTGTTATCCTCTAAATAGTGTCTTTTGGATCGAGCTAGGCTTCAAGCCCTTCTTTCATTCTTCATAATATCTTATTTTGGGTCCACAACCTATTAGGCTTTACTTACTTCCCAGACTGCAACCCCAACATCAAACCTCCTAGTTTTAGTTAAAAATAATTGTTTTGACAAAAAAAAAAATTAATTTGAAAAGACGTGTTTGTTCGCCAAATTTAAATGTTCAACTTAAAATCTGCGAGCCTCTATCCACGTGGCAATTCCCTACTGGTTTAACAGATCATGTCTTTTTTGGTCACAAAAGATATTATAAACCCTCATGATTACCGCCTTCTTTCACATTTATGAGGACAATCCTCTAACTTCTCATCCAATGTGGGTTCATTCGCCCCTTGATCTATCATTTGTATCGATAGTTAGGGTTCTTCTGCTCCCTTAAATACTTCCTTTTTCACTATTTCATTCCCTTCTTCTTTACTTCATACTGTAGCTCCTTATTACAAGCAATCTCAACAAGACTTCAAACTTTCAATAAGGATTCTTCGTCTCAACTCTTCTTCTTCCTCAGCCTAAAATCAATAAGTTTCTATTATTCCTTGTAACTCTTTATTTTTATTAGATTTTTAGTTGATTAAGGTATATACTAGATAGCTTTCTAGGGTTAGAAACCTTAGGTAAATATTTCGCGAGTTGTTGATGACCCGGAGTAGATCTTGATTTTGTGTTTTTCTCCCTTATGAACAAAGATGAGTTTTGTTTCAAGTGATAACAAGTTTGCTTCCAAAGGAAATAACTTTGAAGAAAAACTAACCGACATCTTTGTTCCTCTTTCTATCTCGAAAATAAGAAGCTTAACACCTTATGAAGTGGACTGGTTCCCTTCTTTTTCTACGAAATCGGACTTAGAAACCTACACTCAGTGTTACAACATCCTTAAGGTGATTTACCTTAAGGTCCCTAAAAAGAATGAGCTTCTTAGCTATCCTTTCGATGGTAAAATTTCTTTCAATGAGGAATTATTTCACCTTGGGGTTAGACTTCCTCTTCAGGATTACTTCACCTGAATCTTTGAATCCTTCAACATTACCCTTTATTAATTAAACCCGAACAGGTAGAAGATCTTGTCAAGTCTGTATGTCTTGTGGAGCCAAACCTCTAATTCTATCTTTTTCATTAAAGAAATTAAGTATATGTACTTTTAAGGAATAACTCAATAAAGAACTCAAAATGGTATTACCTTCAAACCCGACCTAAAAAACGTAACCTTATTACGGGCAACCCCTCCTACAACAAGGATTGGAAGAACAAGTGGTTCTTCATTGGTGGTAACTAGAACCCTAACGACAACATCTAGATGCCCAGATTGTTTGGGGATGCAACCATTTTGAAATGAGTTGCCTAAGCTAAATGCTCAAAGCCTAGAAAGGGTTTAGATGGCTAAGTTCTCAACATCTAGCCAGAGATCTCTCATCTCGAACGTTAACCTGATTTCATCAAGTCTTGTAGACTTCTATGTGTCTAAGGGCCAACTAGCTTCTAAAAAGGCCCAAACTTTAAGCATCTTGTTCTTCATGTTCCATATGTATTGAATTATGTTATTTAACATGGCTCTAAAGAAGTCTATGTTAAATCCTCTTGAGGTGTTGAGGCAATTAGCCAAGGGAAAAAAGATGAGAAAGCCCCCTAGGCTCCAAGGACTAGGGCAGATCTTCGGCCCCCAAGGGCTCTACTAGGATGTCAGCTCCCCCATTGTTGTTAGACCTTCTAGTTTCAGTGCAATCCCAACTTCTAGCCAAGAAGTTGTGATCCGAAATGACCATGCCACCTCCTCCTGCTCTTAAGGTGGCATGGTCACCTTTACTATCGCCTCAAGAGGATTATCATGAAGATTTTCCTTCACTATTATTCGGTTTCTAGTTGCATAAGTTCGCGTAGTTGCCATGATTTTCTTTTTAACTGCAGTTACTTTTGACTTTTTGTTTAGATTCCCACAAATGGCGCCAGATGTTGATGCAACAAAAATCCTTTTTGTGAATTTAGTGCATCAACAACAACCTTCTTCTCCTTACTTAACTAATTGTTTAATTTGCAATCACAATGAAACCTATGGGTATAAAACCCAATTGTCTAGCGAAAACTCTCCGATGCTTAAATTAGGATCTTACTTTGTGATGTAAAAGAGAAAGCTAAAAGAGAAAGACAATGACAAATTGTATGTTTGCTCTAGAGTTGTATCAAAATAATAATCATCCTTTCTATCTAGTTGCCATTGGGCTCTTTTTATAAGTTGCTTTTAATCTTTCAATTTTTGAAGAATTTCATAGAATCTAGAAATGATAATCCCAGTTACATTTTAATGCCAAGAATCGCGGAGATTATACTTTTTAAGCATTGACTTTTCAGATGTTGCAGGAACTTAAGCTATTCTTGCAGAATATTTCTATTATGTAACGGATCCTTATTATAGAACAATCCGAAAAGGAATTAGAAAGAGAATGAATCTTCTAATAACACGCAACTACTAAGAGGTCTAGGCATCCACTTGAAGTGAGCTTAAATTGTGTTATATATTTTAGACCTCTGTCGTGTTGTACCTAAGAACTTAATGGATGGAAGGAGGTCTCAAAATTGGATTCTAAATCCAAAGTCTTTATCTAACCTCAAAAGGTCTCTATCCTCACTATGCCCGATGTCTTTGTTATCCCTTAAATAGTGTCTTTTAGATAGAGCCGGGCTTCAGACCCTTCTTTTATTCTTCATAGTATCTTATTTTGGGCCCACAGCCTATTAAGCTTTACTTACGTCCCAGACTACGTCCCCAATACTTTACTTTATTTATAATAAATGCAATAAAAAAATGACAAATTTAAAATCATGAGCTTTGACTAAATACTTTGAATAAGAATTAAATAATTTTGGTGGAAGCTATAAATCGTTTGATGAAAATATAATAAAGTATTCATGTCACACCTGTTTCATTAAACTACAAATACATACTTATATTCCTTATATACAATGCTATTTTTTTTATTACACAAAACTTAAACATTTTTAGTCAACAAATTTTTTTTTTTATAGATACCAAATATACATATATACAAATAGATTATCAATTTCATATCCAAAAATATTCATACTAACCTACAAGTCTATATACATTACTTAGCTAATCTACAAATTACATATATTAAAATAAAACTACGAATACGCCTAACATTCTCACTTGCGTACTCGGTCATCCTTATGTGCTATTATCTGAAAAATAAATTTTTTAATAAAAGGGTGAGATAAAAATCTCAGTAAGTACATCATGCAAGTGTGATATGTCAATGCACTGTAAACTATGAAAACTTAAACAATCAGTACATTTTCAAACAAGTTCATTCAAAATATAAACATATTCAGAACGGCTTAGTCAATTAGTATCATTTGCACCCACGGTGACCCGATTACAGAACGTGATCACGTGTTTCGCACTAAGCGGCCATTCACATTTACATATAACAGAAGCGCGCACGACGCGCTAAACAGAATTCCTACTAGCCTACAAACCTTGTCTTTAACACGAGATTCAGCTAGATCAGAATAACATAACTAATGACTAAGCCATAAAACATATTCTTTTTCAAACATTTCACATATCGACAACATTACAAAATTATTCTGTAAATGCGATATCAGCTTAAATATTTAAATTCATAAACATTTCGTTAATCATTTCATAGAATTTCATTGGCGTACCAACATGTAAAAATCACATTTTCATCAAACATCGAATATCACATAATTTTCAAAATATTAAAATGCAAGCACAATCTACTTACTTTGGTTCCTGCTTTCCTTGAGTGTATTCCTATTCAATGGTATGTACCTAAAAATCAAGTTATACAATCCATTTTAGTTACGTGTCACTTCTTGCCGCTACATTCCTACAACATCTTCATTTCCAAAGTCCCACTCTTTATTAATTTTCTAACATAGACTTTATTGCCATATTTACAACATAACATCATTTCATATATGCTTATACGTACATGCATACATATATATATATATATATACATATGCATCTTATAACAATTTTCCGAAAACACAATCGACGTAAAATTTCCAATTTCATCACATTTTGTCGTTTTTCGCCAATTCGTTTTCCGACAACACACACATTATCAATTCCGAACACTCCTAATTATTTCACAAACAAACTCGGCCTACCAAAATTGCCGAGATTCAATTCCACTTCACAATCCACCAATTAACACAATAACCATTTCTCAT
>JAXCLQ010055414.1:5384-17720 GCA_035584115.1 Cedrela odorata | reverse complement strand
TAAACTAAATACTAACTAAAATAGCTAAATTAAATACTAACTAAAATTTTAAAATTAATAAATAAATTAAATACTAAATTAAATATATTAATACTATTGCTAACCTCAAACTGTCAAAATTTGTAGTGTTTATAATTTGTTTCCATTAAAATTTCAGACCAACTGAAAGTGAAAGTAAATATTTAAGATTTAGAAGAAAAAAAAAATTAATTACTTATAAGTATTGTGTTAAGATAAAGAAAATTGAGTAGAGAGAATTGAGTAAGTGAAAAAAATAAATTAAAGAAAAAAATGGATGATAATTTATAGTTAAAATTTTAAAAAAATGATAAAAATAGGCCAACCCTACCTTTAGACAACATACAGTTAAGTCTTCTTTGCTTCATGCACTAGACCAATAGTAACTTCACAAATGACCTTGATTTCACGAATGTTGATTCCTTTTTTGAATTTTTGGACTTCAACACTTTTCGCAACTCCAATTTTATATCGAATTAGAACTTATGACAGGCGACTCTCAAATGGAGTACTCTAGGTTGGGTTGGGATGTTTCCAATTCAGTTAAGGATCAGATAGAGATGGGATTAGCGAGCAAATCAGGGATTGGGTATTTAAAGCTTTCATAGTTGGTCGGGAGTGGTCATTACAAATTTCTCTATTATTTGTCTACAAAGGCCTTTCTTGGCACAACACATAATCTTTTTTAATTTGATTTGTTCTCTGAATTTTCATTTTTTGAGTTATAATTATAATAAAAACTTTAGCCTTGTCATTAATATCTCTAGTAATAGTGAAATTAATTAAATCCATAGCAAATATACTTCAATTATTGGGTAAAGTTTCGAAATTGTACCGTGGTCTTATTAATGGATACATACAATTTCATGTTGGAACTGTAATGTTGCTAGATATAACTATGAATAAGTTCAATTTTATTTTTCCAAATGAAAATAAATCATAATTATCTCATATTTAGATTAAAATAAATAATTAAATAATTATAAATTTACCTTAATATATAGTCAACTAACCTTTATTAGCAGTCAAATTTAACAGTTCAACTATTTAAGGGTGGTTTTTGTTAGTTTAATTAAATAATTATAAATTTGCCTTAATAGTTAGTCAGATGAACAAATTATATTTAAGCAGTTACACTATCACAAGCAGCTAATTCACCTTGAGGTTCATAGTCCAAACTGGAAAGGATTCCTCTTGGATATTTATGTCAGCCCAAATCTTATTACAAGACATGATCTTTGGAAGCTTATCTATGACCTATCTCATTCAATGCAGGAAAAATGGATTCTTATTGAGGAATTCAATTCTTTCTTACGCTCAGATAACAAATTAAGGGGTTGTTCCTTCTTTGACTCTTACTGCCAAGAATTTGTAAATTGTATTCATTCAAGTAGCCTCATGGAACTAGACGTCAAAGGCTAAATACTCGCTACTTTCATGCTCTTTCAGTGATTAAAAAGAGTCAGCATCGTATTTTAGTTCTTAAAGATCAAGATGGGAAGCTATTGGTCTCTCAAATATTTTAAAATTCTATGCAGTGGATTTTTTTTTATCTCTCTATACTGATGATAGTCCTAGCTCCCCTTTACAGATGTGTCTTTCCTACATTTATCTAATAACCTCTCCTAGCTTCTCTCTACCCCAGCTCTAGAAGCAAAAAATTAGACATGTATTGCACTCGATGAATGGATCTAAAATCCCAAGACCTGACGGCATCTTTGGTAGTTTCTATATAAAAAAAAAAATTGGCATATCATCAAAGACTCTCTCTATCAATTTGTACCTAAAATTTTCGCACACTAATAGGGAGTTAATGAATTTAATCAGACCACCATTTCATTAATACCAAAGGTAGACAACCCTGAACTTATATCTCAGTTTAGACCTTTTGGTCTTTATAATGTAGACTTAAAATTAATTATAAAAATTGTGGTACATTGAGTTTAAGCTTGCATGGTGAATCTTGTTAGTGAAAAACAAGCCTCCTTTATCCCATAGAGACATATTACTAACAATATTATCATTGTACAAGAAGCTATTTATACCATGCATAAATAACGAGGAAAAAAGGCGATCATGGCTTTCAAAATTAATTTAGAAAAAGCTTATGACCGTCTCAAATGGTCTTTCATTCAAGAAACTCTCTAGCTAGCTCATTTTTCGATGGATCTCATCAAGATTATCATAGCCTGTGTCTCTTCCCCTTATATGCAGGTCCTTTGGAATGGGGCTGTCTCTGATTACTTCTCCCCTCCCGTGGAATCAACCAAGGAGGTCCTCTTTCCTCTTATCTCTTTGTACTCTGTATAGAACAACTGGCTCATACTATATGGGATGTAGTGAATTCTATCTTTTGGAAAACTTTTAATACATCTAGGTATAGCCCTTCTCTCTCACAATTATATTTTTACAGATGATCTCATTCTTTTTGGAGAGCTCTCAGTGTCTCAGATGCAGGTCATGCTCCATTATTTGAACAACTTTTGTGCGCCCTCTGGTTCCAAAGTCAATCCTTCCAATTCTAATTTCTTTTGCTCATCGCATGCACGATCATCTATAATTGGAGACATTAGCAAGTGTAATGGATTTCAGCGAGTTGCCATTCTTGGTAAATACCTTAGCGTTCCTCTTCTTCGTGCTTGGGTTACTCATTCCACTTATGCCTTTCTACTTGACAAAGTCAGGCATAAACTTTATGGTTGGAAGGCTTCACAACTCAATCTGGCAAGAAGGATTACCCTGACCCAATTTGTGTTATCTACTCTCCCCTCTTACGTAATACAAACAACTACAATACTTATCTCTATTTGCAACCAGTTAGATTCTCTTGTGAGGCAATTTATATGGGTTAGCGATCAAGGAAGACACAGTATACACCTTACTAATTAGAAGATTATATGACAACTAAAGTAATAGGGAAGGTTTGGGCTAAGACAAGCGATCACAAAAAATAAGGCATTCTTACTAAAACTAGCATGGCACATGCATAAACACCTAGATGATCTTTGGGTAAGGATTTTGCGAGGGAAATATTTGAGAAATAAGGCAGTGCAATGATTTGAAACTAACAGATTTGGTATATCTTGCCTATGAAGGGGATTGCTTGATGTTTTTCCTTACTTATAATCGGCCTTGAGGTGGTATGTCGGACAAGGTGATAAAATCAAGTTTTAGGATGATTGTTGGCTTCCTCATGAAGGCTCCCTCTGCCCCCACGCATTGTCTTCTTATTCAGATTTCAACCCAAATCTACTGGTTGTTGAGATCTATTCGCAAGGTGATTGGAAGATAAATACCCTTAACTCTTACCTCCTTCCCTTGTACAGAAGATCATTTTGTTCTCTCCTCCATCTGGGTCAAGTCCACCAAATGATATCATTTGGAATCTGACTTCCCATGAACAATTTTCCCTAAAAATGGCATGCACAGTTTTAGAAGAAGCAGAAGGTAAAGTAGCTCCTCATCCACAATTTAATTGGGACAGAATTTGGAAGTGGCCAGGTTCACAACGTATTTGAACCACCATCTGACTTGCTGCTTATGAAATGCTTCTATTGAATTCCCAAAGAAAGAAATGGCATTTGTGTGATAATGATTGCTGCTCATAGTATTAAGCCTATCCTAAAACCATTCTTCATGCTCTGCAGGACTGCCCTCAAAGCAAACAAGTTTGGCAATCGCTTGTGTTGATACGTTTTCGTAGAGAATTTTTCTCAAGTGATCTTACTAGTTGGATTCATCACAATCTATCTTCTTCCCTCAAAATCGGTGGTGATATTTCTTGGAAGCTACTTTTTAGGGTAACATTGTGGTAGACATAGCATTGCTGCTATGCGGAGCTATTTGAAACTCAATCTAATTTAGCCTTCAACAAGTCCAGTATTATCAAGTATGCTCGATCAATTCGTATTACTCATGACTTGATGTCTAAGTTTATAGGTTCGCAGGCTAATGTTGACAAGGCTCAAGCATGGAGCCCCCTCCCATTGGATGGATCACTCTAAATGTAGATAGAGCCACTGACTTTCATAATTACAGAAATGCAGCATGGGGTATCTTACGTGATAATTTTGAGACTTTAAGGGGTGCTTTCTCTATGCCACTGCAATTTTGTTCACTATAAATTACAGAATATTGGGGTATTTGGTATGAACTCCGCTTCGCTTGGAACAAGGGTTTCCACAAGAACTGCCTTTACTCAGATTCTAAACTTTCTGTGGCCATTGCTATTAATAATTTGAAGTGACATGGTGGCTTCTAAGCTCTTGTCTGGAATATGAAGAAGCTCATTCAAAGAGAGTGGCTAGTGGATATTTAGTATTCACCCGGCTAACTTAACTATTGCACTGATTGACTTGCAAAATATAGTCTTAAGGATGGTTTGAGATATACTGAATTTGATTATTTGCCGAGTCTTCTAAGTCGTCTAGTGAATTCTAATCAAAGAGGCTTGTTGTCCTCTCACCTTTGTATTTTTTGAGCTTTAGCTCCCTTAATAAAAAAAATATATATAATTATAAATTTACCTTAATATATAGTCAACTAACCTTTATTATGGGTCAAATTTAACGATTCTACTATTTAAGGGTGGTTTTCATTAGATTTGATAAATTTTTCTTGTATATGTTATTTTCACAAACTTCAAATGAGATATGTGAAAATACGTAGTTTTAAAGTGTTTATATTTAGTAAAGTTGTTTAAAATAACCACTTTTATTTTAATTTATCAAATTAGCAATGTTGCTAATTTTTTACTAAACTTACCAAGTATATTGATTTTGGATGAAAATACCTCTTATATAGCCAAAAACACAAAAATGTCAAATTTTCTCATTTTCCTACACACTCAAAACTACTCTCTAAACTTAGCACAGTCAAAAGTTAAAAGCGAAAAGGATGGCAGCAACATTTTTAGCATGTCCATGATGATGATGATGATTATTATTATTATTATTATTATTATTATTATTTGAAATCGTGACATAAAAATCCAAGTTTCAAGCGATTCGAAAGTAAGTTTTGAGTACATTAAAAAATTTCAACATGATCAAAACTCGCTTACTAGTATGTTGAAATTTTTTTTTATTTATTATTTGAATTATAATTTATTTTTATTGAATTGTGTGTGTTGTTATTGGAACTAGAAAAAAATAATTAAGATGACGAGGGATTGAAGGCCACAAAATCCGACCACTTTCCTAACACTTCAAATGCGTTGTTACATTTGGAAGAGTGGTGATTATGGAGTATTTATCTATAAAAATAATTGAGTTCTTAAGACTTGACAAGCCATTAGATTTTGGATGTGAGCACGACGCCTTCTTAAGGAAGAAGATGTCACTTGATTTGTATGTTGGACTATTATTATAATGATATCTTCTTTCATTTTAGTTTGTACTTCTTCTTTTTTTTTTTTTATCTTGTACATGTCTTGATTCATTTTAGTTTTTTTTGGGTTGTTTAACTTCAAGTGCATATTATACAACAAACAATCACTAATTCGCTAAAACAAGATCGCTAATTTATGGATAGAATCAAAGAAACATATTTTAAAAATGACATGTCACAATGCAAATTATAATAACTTGATAGCACAACATTCGAATTCATAACTTTTTAATACACACACACACACACACTTAAATTTAGACACAAATTCTTAACCATTAAATTCATAAAATTTAATAGTTTAAATTTAAAATTTTAACACAAAAATAAATAAATAAATAACATGTAACATAAATAGCAATTACAATATCAAAAATTTAAACAAGTTAATAATACTATGTTTAACTTACAAATTAAAAATAATATAAAGATCATATGTTAATCATACTTCATTGTGTTGTGTAGAATCAATAGGAAGAGCAATCAAATCTTAATACGAGAACACATCCTTTTAACCACGTCTTCCCTAGCATATGAGATCTGTTGTTTTCTTAGTCGGTCAGTAGGAATGCGTTATATCAACGACTTCACTTTGATGCCTGTACCTAATTTGGGATCACCTAATCACACTCATCACTAATAACATGGATCAAATATGCGTACTCCGTCAAAAGTGCATTGTCCGTGTAGTATTGCGAGCAAACAAAATTGTAAGTACATCAGGTAAATCTCATTACCACAACGATACGAAACACGAAAGTTAAGGTAAATAAAATTATCAGCAATTGCATGTCTTTGTTAGCAAATCTACTACTGAATGCTTTTTTTCATCTTTAACTTCAAATTCAAATCATGAAATAATATAAACTCATGGTAAGAGACAAAATCTCTTGTTCATCAACCTTCTTCTGCATCGCTTCAATTAAATAATCATATGTTTTTGTGGTCTTCTTTCTTTGATCATAAAATTATTGTTGTAGCATTATACATATGTAATTGGCTAATGCCACGAAAAGGTTTGTGCGCCTTTTAGCAGTACATTAATACTCTTCGCAATGTTGGTGGTTATCATGTAGTACCTTCGAACTGGAAAAAAAGATCGAGTCAATATATAAAATTTGTCTTCTATCTCTAAATAAGTTACTACCTCAGAATGCATAGCTCTTAAATTTTTCATATAAAGAACTCGCTAAGTCAATACACCTTCACTACAATAAAATATCTCGCCATGAAAGTATTTGTCTTCTACTGTCTTATCTTATATTTTACTTTGATATTTCCTTTAATGTGGTACATAAAAAAGTTGCACAATGCTTCCAAAAAAACTGTATTTATCCACTTCTCGATGTTATTATAACAGTCTGATACGAATACTAACTTTAAACCCAATTGCATCTAGAAGTTTAAGCAAAAATCACTCTCATGATGCATTATTTTTAGATTCTCTGACCCAAAATGCCAACGGATAAATTTGGTCATTTCTATCAAAAGCGGCTGCAACAGACATAATTGTCTTGTATGTCCTTTTTAAAAAGGTGTTGTCAATGGCAATAACTAACCAAATTACTAATTGAAAACCCCAAATAGAAGCATTAAGAGCCATAAAGAAGTACAATAAATGATTGTCGTCATCCATTTGTATTTGAACTACTATGTCTAGGTTTTTGTCTTCCAACGCAGGCAATACCACAAGAGTACAACAAATGATTGTGTTGGATCTCTAGCCACCACAGTACGTGCAGTTTCCTTAGCAAGACAACCCTACTGGTATGATACACGTACTTTGTACTTGCTCTGTATTTCATCCTGAATATTTTCTAGAGTTTAAATTCTACTAGGCTCTTAAAATTTGTCTTTTACCAATTCAGCAATCAGTTTACTAGTTGCTTGGTATGCTCATCTTCTAAATGGTTAATTTGATAGATGTGAACTATATCAATGCAAGTAATGGGAATATATACATCTTTATCAATCTTAATTGCTTAAACTTGTCATTTACCTCCATTTACTCTACATTTCGCCTTTAAGCAATCTATTATGAACCTATAAATGATGAACAGAAAATATTTCTTCAATGCCATGATACTCAAATCATGACGTAACGTTTGTTTGGTACTGAAGATTTTCCCAACGCATATTCAATCGGATCCATAACTTAAGAATGCATCAATGAACATGGTAAACGACGGTAAAATTGATGGTAAACACCTTATAAGAATTGATGTTAATAGAATGTTTTTTTCATAAGCCTTTGAGCGACTTTTTTAACTTGGGCCAACATGAACACCATCTATTTCATTAGTTGTGGTATGTAGAAGAACTTTCCTAATTTTTCGACACTTTATTGTGGCAAGATGAAAAGTAATGCAGTACAAGAATATTGCCTTCATTGGATTCAGGCAGCGAGTAACAAAGTGGAGTATACAGAGGTAAAGAGTCATGTTTAGCAAGTGTTTAAGTGTTATGAACAAGCGTTGCTTGAATTGGAGATAGTATATCGCTAACTTAGTTGCTTCCTCTAAAAGAAACAAACGGATGTACATTACCGCTTAGCATGGGGTATGCTAAGTTCATGGAAAGTTTCCAAATCAACTATGCGATTCACACTAATGAACATCATAATATAATCACTTACACCAATAAGGTACTCATTATTTGTGTTTAAAAAAAGGGTAAAGATTTAAGAGCCACTTGTGATGTATGTCAGCATTGCAAGTGTAATAGACGAGTCTATATGCTCTCAAACACCACTCTCTGTGTGATAGTGAATTCTGCTGGAGTTATTTGTAACTCGTTGCACAACACACGTAAACAATCTTCACATTTGATTTTTTTTTACACACGTGTCAAACCATTACTATATCAGTGTATCTCTCTTCACCGCTCAATGACATTTTCTATGAGTTTCCATAACAAATAATTATGGTAATAAGATTAGTTATACCTGTGTCAAAATACTATAAAATGTATATCATTTTCGAGTAAGTTGAAATTTTAAACTATATCATTTTTGGGTAAGTTGAAATTTTAAACTAACTCGAAAGTGAATTTCAAGTAAGAAAAAAAATTTAACTTACTTGAAAGTTAAGTCAAATCATCTTCAACCATAAACCCTAAATTCTCATATTTGAATTTTTCTTATATATTCAACCAAAAAAATAATAAATAAACATAACAAACATTTACCTCAACGTAATATACTTCTTGGGCTTGTTTGATTTATTGATGTTGTAAGAAAAAACAACTTTCAGGAATGAGAAATGAGAAAAATAAATAAATAAAAAATGAATAGTTTGTTGTTTACAAATGAGATAAGAATAAAAAAATGCAAAATTTCTTAAATTTTGGTTATTGGGAGCATTTTCATTCACAATCAGTAAGGGTGAGCAAATTCGGTTTATATTGGTTTTGGTCCAAAATTCAAACCAATTCAAAATTGTTGATTTTAGTTTACACCAATCCAAACTAATAGTAAAAGACAAAATGAACAATCTGTTTATATCAATTTGGCTTGTCGGTTTGAGTCTAAGCCCAAAACATTATTTCTCATCTTATATTTTACATTGCAAGTTTTAAGACAAGTTTTGGTTTAGTCCGATTCGGTTCATTGGTTTGAATTAAAACAAAAAAAACAAAAATTGTTTTTAAATTTTATTGGCTATAAACACAAAAATAAATATTATTTTCTGAATTTTTATATTAATTAAATTTAAATAAGTCATTATTTATTGATTAAAATAATAAATATAAAATATAAATTTTAAAATATTGGATCAATTCGGTTTTATCAATTTAGACCAAGTCCAAACCGAACCAAACTTGTCGATTTTATTTTTTTCAAACCGAAACTGAACCAATAATTTTTCAAATTGTTGGTTCGGTTTGGTTCAAAAGTGTCAACTCCTAAAAAACGTTTTGCTTGGTTAGTTTGATAAAAAAAAATGTAGCATAACTATTTCAATAAATTGACATAAAAACATGATTATTTAAAAAAAATTCTTATATTTATTATTAAAACTGTTTAGTTATATTTGAACTAAAATTTATTAGAATTTGAGCATGTAGTACTATAATATTTTTAGAATATGTATTAAAATTGTATTAAATAAGTGACAGAATTACAAAACTAATTTTATGTTTATGAATGCAATGAGATCGGTAATAGAGGAAATGAATTACAATGTTAAACTTGAAGATGTAGATTGATGAAATTAGAAATAAAGGAAAAAAAAAAAGGTATTATATTTGTATAACTATAGTACCTTATGATAAGCTATTAACTATATTAATTAGTTATTATAAATTGAATCCATATTTGAATGTAAATTGAAAATATATGTACCTTCCTAGATTAGTTGGTAACAATGCTGCATTGTGAATGAAGTAAACCATTGAAGCTATCAAGTCATTGAGAATTAGTTAAAATTTGCTACATGAATGCAAACTCGGCATATGTATACAAGGTTCAACTAAGAAGAAAATTTCAACTTACTACTACAAAGTCAAGTAAGATCGCCTTCAACCTTAAACTCTAAATTCTCAAATTCGAATTTTTTATATGTATTCAACTAAATGCTAATAAATAAACATTACAAACATTTACCTCAATGTAATATACTTCTTGAGCTTGTTTGATTGATTGATATTGTAAGCAAAAACAACTTTCAGGAATAAGAATTGAGAAAAAATTGAAAATAGATAGTTTGCTGTTTACAAATAAGACAAAAAAAAAAGGCAAATTTTTTTAAATTTTGGTTATTGAGAGAATTTTAATCATAAATCAGTAAGGGAGGGTAAATTAGTTTAGATTGATTTTAGTCTAAAATTTAAACTGATTAGATCGATTTAGTTTGTCAGTTTGGGCATAAGTCCAAAACATTAATTTAATTGTAAAACCTAAGTTTTCTATTTTATATTTTACATTGTAAGTCTTAAAACAAGTTTCAGTTCAGTTCAATTCATAAGTTTGAATTAAACCAAAAAAAAATATATTTTTTAATTTTATAAGTTATAAACTCAAAAATAAAATTTATTTTCTAAAATTGTATTTAAATAAGTCATTATTTATTGATTAAAATAATAAATATAAAATATAAAATATAAATTTTAAAATATTGAATCGGTTCCGTTTTGTTGGTTTGGACCAAGCCCAAATCGAAAATTGAACCAAAACTTATTGGTTTTATTTTCTTCAAATCGAAATTAAATCAATAATTTTTTAAACCGATCCAAACCGTCAATTCTGTTCAAAAGTATTTACCTCTAAAAATCGATATGCTTGGTTTGTTTGGTAAAAAAAATTTTGAAACGTAACTATTTCAATAAATTGATTTTAAAATATGATTATTTAATAAATATATATATATATTATTAAAACTGTTTAGTTATATTTAAACTAAAATTTATTAGAATTCGAGCAAGTATTCTTTAATATTTTTAGAAAATATATTAAAATTGTATTAAATAAGTGATAGAATTATAAGATTAATTTTATCTTTATGAACGCAATGTGATTGGTAATGGAGGAAATAAATTACAATGTCAAACTTGAAGATGTAGACTGATGAAATTAGAAATAAAGAAAAAAAAGAGTATTATGTTTGTATAACTATAGAATCTTATGATAAGTTATTAATTATATTAATTAGTGATTATAAATTGAATCCAAATTTGAAAGTAAATTGAAAATATACTTGTTTTCCTGGATTAGTTGGTGATAACGCTGCTGAGAAAAACAATACTGCTGTTTTAATTAAGCTGGGATAGATCGTAGATGGTGTATTAGTGCATTGTGAATGAAGTAAACAATTGAAGCTATTAAGTCATTGCGAATTAGTTAATATCTGCTACATGAATGCAAACTTACAGATATATATATATATATATATATGTATGTATATATATATAAAAGATTCGGACTCGGAGGCACAAATCAATGCACATTAGCCAGCTTTCAATTCATGCAGACTAGTCAAGTATATGAAATCATGTATATACTATCATCTGATTAGTGTTTAATATTTCACCTAAATTAAACGTGGTTGTTGCAAGTTGCAGCTGTACAAGGCTTAATTAACATGCAAGTTTTTCTTTCTTCCAGTCCAGAAGTCAATAGCTGTCTGTTTGATTTCTCATTGCATCATTTAATGGTGTCATATATAATATAATCTGTCTATTGTCCATTCTGCTTGGAAATTTTTCCTCAAGGTAAGAAGACTGTAACATATTCCGGATTTGCATCAATAAAAGGATATATATGATCGATCATGCAGGTACCCAGCTTGTATAATCATACTACTTTTTTATTGTCAAAAAATAAAAGCTCTTATGAAGACAACCAACCCACTTAATGGTTTATTGTTTTCTGTAGGGTTTTGTAAACAATGGCAGATATATAAGTGACCTCATACGATCAGCAGCAGGTATATATTTTTGCACATTTCTTTAGTTCTTATACATTTCTTTTCAACATTTTTTTGATAAGCAGCAAAGCTAAATAAGGTCATGATGGATATGGTCATAATGCTTAAATGTCAAGAGTGAGTTCGTATCCATGATATTAATTTCAATTCTTCTTTTGTTTCAGGTTTTGTACAAAGCATGCACTTAATGAGTTTGATTTTTCTTACTTGTTCCAACCTTCAAATTGAGGTCACATCCCAGCACCCAGATTTGCTCTTCGTAAATATGACTTTGTTCATTTGTTGCGCAATGCAAGTACTTATGCAACACATACAATTTACATATTTGAGTATAGGTCAAAAAGGAAGAATCGGTGTGTCACCCTATTTTTTTTTTTCTAATGTAAATCTCTCTACTTATAAGCTGTAAAAAGTTCAAATTTTGGTTTTCACTTTATATCAAATTTGCTATCCGGTTTAGGGTTTTAACTTCTTAAGAGGCATATTGTCATATATATATATATATATA
>JAXCLQ010055403.1:5835-17723 GCA_035584115.1 Cedrela odorata | reverse complement strand
ACTTTGAAAATTCATAACTTTATTTTGGTAATTTATTTTGAGGTAATTCTAATTGGATAAATTCCATAGACAAGTCTAATTTAAAGGAAAAATAACTTATATAAACATCAAGAATAAAATCTTAAAGATTAATTCAAATTTTCGAGCCTACACTGTAATAGAGTTCTTGTAGATCAGCTTACTTCAAAATTTTGTATATATTTTTATACTTATCCAATTGAGATGATTAAACCACTAAAATTTTTGTTTAGATGTCTAGTTTCTAGGTACAATATCAAAAAAATACAAACACATCAATCTCAAACCCAAACATACCAAAACGGACCCCTATTTAGCAAGCTTAATTCCTCTATTTTTGCATCTCTTTTTCTTCCCTTATTCATACTTTTAAATCCCATTTTAATTTTAACAAATTAAATAAAAATCAACACAAAATCATGCTAGATAAATGGTATTTCAGATCCCATGTTTTTCAACCTAATTCCTTAATAAAATCATGAAAATAAGTTAGAGAAATTGAAGAAACTCACATTGATTACTACATAAGCTTGAAACCTTAGAGAAGATCTTGATTTTTAATAGATGGAAGCCAATTTTGAAAAGAGGAAGAGAGTTACGGGGTGAGAAGAAAGAAGAAAAATGAAGAAATTAGGGTGTTTTTAGTTTTTATAAAGATGCTTGGCTATTATTATTTTAGTCCTTCAACTTCTCAAAGTCTACCAATCAAGTCCTCAAATTTTAAACTTAAGCAATTTAGTCCATCTTTCCAAAATATTTCTATTTCAAAACACTTTATATGAGAGTCTAAATTTACCCTTAATATTTTTACTATTTTATCCTTCATAAATCATAAATTTTTAATTTCGTACAACCGTAAAAATCACGAATGTTACAAGTTTCATATTATATCTTCTTAGATAAAAAAACATTTCCTCCAAGTGCATTGGCTGGTCTCGAGCCATCAAAGATTTAGTGATTGTATTATCTACATAAACCTCAATGGTTTTTCCAATTAATGGTTTGAAAACCCTGTTAACTAGCCTTTGGAAAGTAGCTCTTACATTCTTTAACTCAAAGGGCATTACTTTATAGTAATACAACCCTTGATCGGTGATAAACTCGGTTATCTTTTAATTTGACTCGTGTATTCTGATATGATTATACTTTGAAAATGTATCCATGAAGCTCAGCAGTTCATGCCTAATTGTTGAGTCTAATAGTTGATCGATCATAAGAAGTGGAAAGTTATTTTTGGGGCATGCCTTGTTTAAATTCGTAAAGTTCATACACATTTTCTACTTTCCATTGGCTTTCTTGACCATCACCATATTTGAAACCCATTTCGAGTAGTGCACTTCTTTGATGAACTTAGCTTTCATCAGTTTATCCACCTCAAAATGCACTGCTTTTCTTCTCTCAATGTTAAATGGTTGCCTCTTCTATTTCATTGGGTTACTTTGGGGATTGATTGCGAGCCGATGTGAGATCATTCGAGGGTCAATCCCTATCATGTTTTTATATGTCCATGCAAACATCCATGTGTTGTCTCAGAATTTCCTTGAGTTTCTCTTTCTATTCCTCAGAAAGATGGGAGCTAATCTTAACGGTTTTCTAAGGAATATCTTGGTTCAGGATGATAGACTCAAGCTCTTCTGTTGGCTCTAATGTGGATGGCTTGTTGCCATGCTTGGCTTCCTAAACCAATTCTTTCACCAACTGTTCGCCTTTCGAGCTCTTGTTGTTGGCTTCCAAAGCTTCTCTTCAAGGACGTTTTAATAAGTAGTATGAATTTTTCGAGGAGGCGGCAAAGCATGATCGAGCCTCCTTTTAACTCTCATTGACGATTCTGATGCCTTCTCCTGCTCGAAATTTTAACTTTAAGTAATAGATACTTTTCACTACCTTTGTAGTTCTTAGGAAAGGTCTCCTAAAAATCATCCTATAGGGCATTCTAAGGTTAACTACCCAAAATTCAACCATTGTGGTATTTTGATATGACTTTTCTTCTATAGTAATAGGTAGTTATACTATCCCTAATAGGTACACACATGATTCGTCGAAGCTATAGAGAGTAGTTTCAGCAGGCCTTAGCCTCAAATCTTCGGTTCTTGAAGAATCTAAAGTTGATTTAAAGATAATGTCGATTGAGCTCTTTGTGTCTACCAAGATTTGGCTAACCTAGACTGTTTCTACCATCAACGTTATCACCAGAGCATCGTCATGTGGGTAGTGTACTCATACCTCATCTTTGTCCATAAACATGATGGGTATTGAGGCTATCTTTTTCTTTTTTTCAGCTCGGACATTCATGATGTGAATGTCTGAAGCAACATTTGGCAGCGAATATGAGAATAGTTTTTTTTGTCCTATTCAAGTTTCCTGCCAATATGATCTCGTCCAAGGGTACCAAGGTCCGCTCTTTATGTCTTTTCTAGCGCTCGATCTCTTGGTCCGAGGTCAAAAGATTCATTTGTTAAGTGTCCAACACTTTGGTGGAAGTCATAAAACTTGTCTTTAGCGTTTCCTCTTAGGTTGGTTTTTATAGGGCGAAGTTCCATCAGTATGGTTTATCATTTTTTGATTTCTTGCCAAACCTGTAATAGTAAGGTATTTAGGGGAGTGAAACCTTATCCCCCTAGACATGAACTATCTTTTTTGCTTCATCTTTTCTCGGTGAATGGTATCCTTTAGAGGAAAATTCATCTCTTCTTTTAGTTGTCGTGTTCTGTTCCCGAGCTTGTCTTCTATTTTAATCAAAGTTTCAGGCATTTCTCCTATCGTCTTGTCTTCTTCTCTGGTTTGTCCTTGGGTTACACATCTCATTGTAAAAGAATGATCTAAGAGCTTTTTCTTCTTTCTGCTTGAGGGCAACCTGATCCTTACTCTTAATCTCGTCCAATAGCTTCTTCCAAGCCGTTTCATAAGTAGTAACAGATGGTTTTCGCATAGCATACCATCCTTGATTCATTCGTAAACTTTTTCTGAGACCTTCTAGAGCCATAGAGTGATGATAAATCCTCATTCCATTACTTCATCATGGTATCTCTTGACTAAGTTCTTGAGACTTTCACCTTCTCCTTGCTTCATGACAGTAACAAACCAAGGGTTTTGAGGGTAACTGTTGTCTTTCTGAATTTGTTAACAAATACTTCGTATAATTGCTTGAAGCTGTGAATATTGCCAAGGGTTAAACTAGTGAATCACTTCCTTGCTTGTCCTTTTAAAGTTAGCGAGAACAAGCGGCACATCTAAGACTCATCTAACCCTTGGATCAACATCATCTCCCTAAAAAGATCCATATGTAGGGACGATCTGTCTTTCCTATGAAAGGGTTTATTTACGGCATCTTGAGCTTCTTGGGAAGAATAAAGCTTAATATATTTTGGGAGAAAGGGGATCTAGAATATAATCCCATGTGCGGTGCGAATTCATCATCCTTTCTCTGCTTTCTTCTCTTCTAGTTCTCTAACTCGACCAACTTTATGATACAGGCCTTCAGATTATAGACCCAGTTATTATTTTTCCTAGACCTTCTTCTTTGAGGTGAATTTCGCAAAAAGCCTTCTCTCTCTTTTTGCCGTTTCTGATTAAGGAACATTCTTATGTCCTCCTGACCAGAACTGTTATCTGGCCCTTGTTTGCGAATGATCGCTGAATTGTCCGGGAATATTGAAATTCTTGCTTAAGTTCACTGGTGAGCCTAAACGCAATATCTTCACCTTGTAGCTCATTAAGTGGATGATTGAAAATTTTCTTTTTCCTTTTTCAGCAGCCGTATACCTTTTCTTAGGAGTGTTCTGCCGAAAATTGGTTTCATGGTTCCTAGTGTGTAAAGCACTTAGAATGCTACTTTCCACTATTTCTGCCAGTATGAGCTTCTCTAAGTTTTGAGAATCGGCTGGGAGCATCCTCTTCATTCTTGTCACATCCTCAACCAAGGTCTAGATCTATCTGTCTTTTTCTGCTTGCTGCTTTTCATTATCTGCCAACCTTTTAGCCAATCATGTAGTTTTTTAATATTCCTTAGTTAGAAGGAATTTGGTATGGTGACTAAGCCTCCTGACCGTTATTTGCACCTTCATTATTCTGATTAATTGTCGTTGTCTCTTCAAAGGGATTATTGTGAGGATTTCCCTTACCGCTACTCAATTTCTTGTCTCATAAGTTCGGGAGGTTGCCATGATTTACTTTTAACAATGGTTTCTGATTTTTTTTCAGAGTTTCCACAGACAGCGCCAGATGTTGATGCAACAAAAATCTTTCTATGGACTTCTTGCACTAGCAACAATCTTCTTCTCTTTTGCTTGACTGACTACTTAACCTGCGATAACAACTAGCAGCTAAAAGGGATAAAAGCTGATGGTCCAAAGAAATCCCTCTGATGATTAAGTTATGGTTTTTCTTTTTAATGTAAGAGAGAGTTAAAAAGAATATACACTCTTAATACCAGTGTTTCATGATGTGTACCTAGTTGTCTTTGATCTCTTTTTATAGACATTCATGTCCTCAAATTAGTAGAATTCTAAAGAATTTGGAAACAAGAATCTCGCCCTGCGAGAATCATGAAGATTCTATTTGATAAGCATTGGTTTTTTGAATTTTGTGAAATTCTGAACCCTTCTTGTAAATTGTATCTACTGGGCATAGGATTCTTATTTTTGAATAAGCCTCATTTGGAGAATACTTCTAATAGATTAAGAATCCTTATTATAGAATAATTCAAAGAAAATTTAGAAAGGAAATGAATCCCTCCTTGACACATAACGATAGAGAGGTCTCAGAAGTCTTTATTTGAGAATTCTTTAATTGTCTAAAGTGAACTCTGGTGTTACATGTTTAAAACCATAATTAGTTGTAACTGAGACCTTCACGAAGAGATCTCAAGATGAGGTTCTAACACGAGGCCTTCTGAATGACTTTAAGAAGTCTCGGATTTCACCACTCTTAAGGTCTTTATTATCTTCTGGGCAATTCTTCTCGGGTCAGGCCGAGCCTCAATACATTCCTCAGTTCCTCATATGCTCCATTCTAGGCTTATGGCTTACTGGGCTTCATATATACATTAGGTCGTATACCCAACAGTTTATATATTATAAAGTTCTTATACATTTAGGTTGAGTAACTTCATAGGATCTTCAAGCTATTTGACATACCATCAGAGGATTATTGGAAAAAACTTAGGACATGCACAACTTTCCGACCTCCAAAGTCATACAAACGTCTTCTTTTTGAAACTTTTGATAAGTTTCCTGAATCTTCTTTGGGTTTCTTGAGCACGTTTCTTGCTTTCGATCTAACATATCATCGCTCTACAGCTTTAGCTCTCCAAACTGAAGTATAAACTAGAAGCTTATACAATTGTCATGTCTTTTCATGATTTTCTTAATTCTGTTGCTGGATTTGTTCCTTTCTGATCATATTTGAAAATCAAACTATTGTTTAGATCATATTATGACAAATTGATTGCATGAAAAACTGTTCCTCAATCTAATGTTAAGAAGTACTTTTATTTGCAGTTCTTTTCCACCAGCCCATTGGCTTGCAACCTTTAGGTTTGCCTATAATCTATAGTGAGGATGATGAATTGATTTAAGCAAAGGAATTGAGAAAGTAAGTCAATTAAGCATCATTTTAATTGCTTTCCATCCTATATTCAAGATGAAATGAATGTGCTAAGTTACAGCTAGTCATTGGAATATTAATATCCTTTCAAATTGTTCGTAATGTTGGTGTACTATTATATGCGCCCGATTTCCAATTTTAGATTAGGTGCGTGTCCAGGTTTTAGATACATACAATCATTAAATCCAATGATACCAAGACAAATATGAATTCCCCTCCCCACCCAAAAAAGAACAAAGCATAGTGTGTTCATATACCGTTATGAAATATATACTTAGCTGGATTCTTAGAATTTATAGGCATAACAGAATCAAGGAAGTTTGCATTTTATTGTTATAGAATAGTAAGCTTCACTTTTTAATGGTCTTGCTTTTTGTTTTAACATTTGCTATTATTTTATCTTAGCTTGTTACATCTTTCATCTTTTAGGTTAAGGAAATCTAAAATGAAACAACGGTCTAAAACAGTACGTGAGCGGAGAAGTAGAGATCATAAGAACCCGTAGGCAAAGTAACTTAAAAATCCAAGAACAAGTGAATTCTAACTCGCAAAGTCAACATGATCATATTATAAATCCTAGATTTGTTGAGAAACTAGTCTCAAGAACGTAGGTTGCAAAGAGATGACACCACAAAGGATTGCAAAGTATTTAATAAGTCTAAGTTCACGTAAGAATTCAAGGAAAATTACTCACAAGTTTGCATAAATTTTCAGAATTTTATTCATCAAGAGTTGCTTTCAAAATAATATGTTAAAATTGTTTAAATATTAAAACCCTAATACTACCCTTATATACTAATAGGCATGCATATCCTAGTTGACCTAGTACTCCTAAATCTAATCATAATACACTCGCAATTACTGTAGTAGCCTACACAAAATACCTACACAAAATAAACATTATTTCCTTTCAACATTAGAAACCCTATAACAAGCTAAAACGGATAATTAAAATAATTATGAACTATTTAATTAATTGTACTAGCTCATTAACATAACAATCATATAGACTAAAACAATCAAATAAAATAACATCAAGTTCACATGTAAAATACAACGTGACCGCATATGCTTTTATGTCTTCACTTTTGGACTTGGGTTTCAATAACTTGTAGAACATGCACCAAAGCTGGTTCTTCATCTTGCAAGCCTATTTCATTTAATGTAGAGCCCTTTGATTATCGTCCATGTATAGTTTCGATTATGGTCCTTTAAATAATTTTATTCATTACTTTTTTTTATTTTCTTTGCACGTGACCTTGTAATAGACCAATCCGAAATATACAACGAATCTTAAACAACTTGATCAACTTATGGAACATCTTGAATTCTATCAAGAAATCAAGCCTCTGACCTACCAAAAAGAGAAATCGTATCTACTAAAGAGGTAAAACTTTATTCATTAAATACCTTTTCTCCAATGTCCACCCTTGACTCTGATACATCGAAGCACTGCTCTACACTGATTGAACCTCCAAACTGTAACGCATTCTAGCACACCAAATTCAAAAGTATCCTGCTGTTGTTCCATGTTTTTGAAATATGAAGTCGGGAAAGTAGTATGTCAACAACTTTTTGGTGTTTAATAATGCCGGCAATTACCCTTCTATTACGAAGTCTTACATTAAGATTTATTGCATGCTTGCTATTACAAGACTGCAGAGTTCATCTCACTTAAAGGTGGGTTCTTTCTCCTTTTTTTAAATTTTTATATATATATATATATATACACTATTTATAATTTCAGAATTCAGAGAAGACTGTTGAGCAAAATTTACAACGCCAAGAACGACTTAGCTGCGTCTCATCTGGTGCAAAACAAAGCCAGGAGTCATATAGCCCGCCTTTCTTGCTCTCCCCGGTTGTATCTTCTCGTCAAAAGATGTCCCCTAGAACCCAAGACCATCCTAATGCTAGCAAGAACATCAAGAACCAGCCTCCATTACCGACCTCTAAAACACATCCCGCCAATTACAACGAAGACAACGGTAACAATTTGTACAGAATAAAACGGATCAATAGGTCTGTCTCCACAAGAGAATTCAGAAAATTGAATCAAAACAAGCAATTAGAAGCTCTTTTCCCTCGATTATAGACCATGCGAGAAGATGATCACACATGGTGCTGAGATCTTCTATTTCTTTGGTGTTTCTAATTTGCATGTTGCTCATTTTTCATGATTGTTTCAGATATTTTTGCCTCTCTAGAGTATGTACGAGTAAATAAACGTTATATGCTACACAATATGCCACCAACTTGTTTCACTTGCCTTGGTGATAGATTCACAGTTGGTTTGATAATTGTAATTTGGAAATGCTTCTGCTTTCCTGTTTGATTCTGTAATGCTTGCCAAGCAATATGCTTGCTTTGATGATAGAATTGAGGATATTAGTTACAGAAAAACATCTGTGATGTTCAATTCTTTGAAGTAAAATCTTTCTGGGCTATGGTTGGTCTAATCCCACAAGTTAAAAACGATTTGGGGTTTGTTTGGGATTACTGTCGGGTGATTGTTAATTCACAACTGTTATAACATAAAATTACTTTTGTTGATTAGTAAAAATTAGCTTGCCAAACATAATAATTACAAACATGTTCTTAAATTTTATTGTAGTCAAAGTTGCTTTTGCATGTAGAGGAGCCAAAAGTGCTTTTACTATCTTGTAAAACAAAATGAAAATAAGAAGAGCCGACGCATGGCCCAGTGTGAGTACTCATCAACGAGCCGAAAGCAAAGAATTATTTGAGAGAAAAAAGAAAACAAAAATCAAATAACAAAAATAAAAAAGGGGGGGAGCATTTTTTGACAGGGATAAGATGGCCGGGGATCTTAGAGAAATAAATGCTAAAAACATGTCTTTCTTGTTGTTTCAAATTTTACGATAATTGTTTAGATATATTTTATATTTTAAATTTTATATTTAACCAAAAAAAAAAAACAATGCTAAAGACCTAATTGTTGATTCACTAGAAATCTTAAAATTAATATAAATAATATATTGTAAAATTATAAATGTCAATATTTATTAACAGTATAACAAACCCTATTTTTGTTTTTAGTTTTTATTTGTGATTCTTTGCTGATTTGTCTCATTCAATAATGCAATTCCTCTTAGTTGACGGGCTTAAAATTAATAATATAACCAATTTTTTCAACTTCCACAGAATTGAAAAACAAGAAGAGTTTATGGAACAGCAAAGAAAAATAAATAAATAATCCCCTTCAAGTTCTTGGGTTAGGTGATTGGGCCATGCTTTTTTATTTTATTTTATTTTTTAATTTTCTCAATTATTTGCCTTTGCAACTAACATTCAATTCATTTTTTTTGAAAAATATATAACTAAAACAAGAGATAATTACAAGTTTTAAACATTTTTTGCAGTTAATTTGGCTACAACATTAATTGTCTAGATCATCAAACATAGCCTAAAATTCAAGTATCATCCAAGGGATCAGAGCTATGCATATTTCAACTCAATTAGGTAAAATATATATTAAAATAAAAGAAGAAGAAACTCAACTATAATTTCACCAAAAGATATTACATTCCAATAACTTTCCATGCAAAAGATAAAATTTTGACATAAAACCCAGTTTCTGATTTTCCCATGAGAGAAAATTTAGACAAACTTTCTTTTCTTTTCTTTTTCCATGAGAAAATTTCCCTCCTCTCTGATTTTCCAACCAAAAACCATAACATAAACTTTTGTATACTAAGAAGGCGAAAGCAAAAGTGAGCCGAAAAATCAAAGAAGAGCCAAACTTTCTTACCGTTTGCAATAATAATCTTTCACATACTTCCATAACGAACATCGGTGAATTTGTTTTTGATCCATTTGAATCTGTTTCTGACGCTGGATTTAAGCTTATTTTCCATGGTGAAAACATTGTAAGATGCTATTCTCTTCTTCCTCTTAAGCTCTGGATCGTTTGATGTTGCAAATCCATTTCCTTTGCTGTTTGGTCCATTGAAAGTATAAGAATTCGATCGATACTGATCTTCGAACCCGAACTCGCCGGAAAATGATGATGAATATTCCGGGAATGACTTGCTCTTCTCCATTGATCTATGACTGAGAAATCAGAACGACAAACTTTGGTAATAACTAGTAGTTATAAGTATATAGTTGCTTCTGCTGCCTTATTTTGTTTTCCTTCATGGGCTTTATATTCTCTTTAAGTTTTGGCGCACATGCACATCAATGAAATTTTATTGGACAAAAAGTGGACGGTAGTGATTAAGTTTATCTCAAATCCTAACAAAAATATAATATACATAACATTTGCCACCAAAAATTAATAAAAAATTGGGAGAACAACGAATAGTTTCCTAATTTTTGGTGAAGTAACAAATATGGGCATACTTTAAATATTGTTTATAATAAATTAGCCATCGACGTGGTTATTATTTTGTTATAAATACGTCCCCGTTAATAGAAATGATGATTTACGACACACCTTGTAAATATGATATCAACACAACATGAAGTAAGCAAAAATTCATATTTACTTAAGATAAAATAATTATTAAATAATTAAATTGAATGTAACATGATTAATATTTGTGTTGATGAGTTTGAGTTTAAAATTATTAACACATGAAATAATTTATGACATAATAAATTATTTGAGTAATTATATTGTAATAACTAATTTGTAATTTTATAAATTTGTGTTATATTTTAAAAACTATTTAGTTATATTTGTTATATATATATATATATTTTAAATTAATTATATTTAAAATAAAATTGATTAGTATTTGAAGTATATTATAAAAAAAATATGTTAAACATATATAAATTATAACATATTTAACCGTTTAATAATTTTATTGAATTATAATTTTTATTTTTTGATACGATTATTAAACGAGATGCATTACTGTGATCCTAAAATATATTAACCTTTATTTCACACAATAATTCAACTCAAATTATCATTTTTATGAGGAGAAATTAAGAATATCATGTTAAAACGTGAAACGAGATGAAGACAATTATGAGAAAACGTTTTATCACAAGCTTCAAACATCGAGAGTTGTTCAACAAATTGTAATATCTAACTCAAGGATCTAAGAGCGTAAATGAATATTATAAAAAAAAAAGTTACTATAATATGAGAGAATGTTGAGGAGGACAGGAAAGCCACCATGACTGATTTTTTGAACGGTTTAAACCATAAGATAACAGATGTAATAGAGATATAATATTATTTAGAGTTGACGGATATAATGCCAAGCCATCAAAATTGAGTGGTTTTTTAAATTCTTAGTATGACGTTTTCAATTACTGTAATTTTTAACTTTTATCTTATTAGGTAATTAGTCAAAACTTAATAAATTTGTGTCTTAAAAATTTTAGAATTGAATATTACATTTGGCGTTGGATTTCGTCTTGTTATTGGTGAGATTAATATCAATATGTTTGTATTTATAAATTTAGAAAAAAAATTAAGAATCTATATATTAATACTCATAAAATATTATATTAATGTGAATCATAAAATTTATTGAATGACACGTTAATTTTTTATCAACAAATAAAAAATAAATATAATACATGGTAAGTTAAAAAGTGATTATTTTTAATGTCGTGCATAATATTATTTTACAAAAAAAAAAAAAAAAATTCTAGGTTGTGTACGAAATATAAATAATAATAGTTATATATATAATACAAGATATTTGGAAAAGGGATTTAAATTGGATGTAAAAAATAGATGATCCAGTGTGGTGGCAGAGCACGTGTGATGTTGGAGGCATGCTATTATCAGATAGTGTGGGGGTGGAGGGGAATCATGAAAACCAGTGGGGATAGCGGGACCTAGTTCTCGTCGTTGTTGGATGGACGGCAAATTGGCAATGCCATCAATATCATTGCTCATGCCTAAATTTACTTCAACATGTTGATAGGCTTTTAGATGACAAATAAATAAAATAAATAAATTAATAAATTAATGATTTTTTCAAATATATATATATATAGATAAACCAAATGAGAAAATTTAAGATAAAATAAACCGTACTTATTTCATTATTTATATGTTTACATAACAAATTTACTTCAACATTTGCATAGCATATTTTTATTGACAAAGTATTATTCAAATCTAATTTATTTATAATTAATAAAATAAAAAAATCTTAGATGAAATGGATATATCACGTGATTTATATTTTCCATTTCAATAAATTTTTGTCCAAACACATTCGTTTTGATATTACTCAATCCACCTAGTTGTAATAATAATAATAATAATAATA
>JAXCLQ010055392.1:3307-17724 GCA_035584115.1 Cedrela odorata | reverse complement strand
TTTTTTTGCCTTGTACGTATGCCTTGTTTTGCATTTTAATTTGAAAAACATCACTTATTTGCTTAATTTAATTACTTAAAAATACTTGGTGGCTTGAATGAATTTAACCAATCCAAGGGCCCTCATTTTGCCAACCAATTTTCCTCTAAACAATATCAAATATTAATTAATTTAATTAATCAAAACACATGGATGGTTAAGATGGTTTTAACCAAATCCAATGTACTACAATTAGCCACCATATTTTCCACTAACTTAACTTTTATGTTCATTTTTATTCATTTTACAAAATATGCCTAGAATTGTGACAAATAGATGGCTAGGATTTGGTAGAGAATTTAAGCAAAAATCTAATATTTTATTCATTTATTTATTTATTTTAATTTGTTATATATATATATATATATACTTGGGCTTGGGCTTTGGTCTATTTTAATGTATATATATATATATATACATAAGCTTGGGATTGGGCTTAATTTAATTAAATTGAGCCCAAATTATGTATATATAATACTTAGCCTACTTAATTACATATGTTTATATTTATCCATAAGCTAAAATCTCAAAAATAACCTTACTAATAATGAAATTTCAATTCTACCCTTATAGATTTACTTTATATTACTTCTCAAAATTCTAACACTAAATACTTTAACAAGTATATTTACAATCATAACTATGAGTTCTACAAAAGAAAACATGAGTGTTACACAAATATAGATATGTATAAAATGATAGAATGGAGTGAATATGGTAATAACACTATCTTAAGAAATTCATAAAGTGTTGAGTTTAGAAAAGTGGATGTCGTAAGAAGGTGGCAAAATTTAGGGTTCTTATCTACAATTGAGTCTTTAGTTCTTAAAGAATTAAAAAGAGAAATTTTGAGTGGAAAAATGCAAGAGTATGTGAGCACAACATTGGAAAAAAGCCTAATTGAGTGTAAACACGAGTGGAGTGGCATTGCTAGTACAAATACGTGAGGTCGAGAGCTTATTCATAATGTTTAAAGAAGTTACCGTAACATATAGTACCAACGAATCAACTCAAAACAAGGAGATCCTCGTGTTCACAATGCAAGCCTTGTTTCAGCGATTTGAGCGGTCGGATACAATGTTTTGAGAAATGAGGGATAACATGAAGAAACAAAGGACGGATATTATGCACAGGATAGATAGACATGAGAGAACATTGGCTAATATACAAAGGGGACAGCCTAATCAAGTACAAAATTTGAATTTACAAGCTAGGCATAGGCAACTACCTTTAGATGAGTATGAAGCCGAGAATGACTGGGGTGATGATGGTGATTTTGATGAGTATGGATATGGATCAGCCATGGGCAGATTTTGGCCAAGGGTATGGAGACATGATAAGGGAGTTCGAAGAGGTTTAAGAGACATGATAGATGAAATCGATAAAGACTTGAGTAAGATTAAAATGACAATTCCCTCATTTCAAAGTAGGAGTGATTTTGAGGAATATCTTAAGTGGGAGAAGAAGATGGAGTTAATTTTTGAGTGTCACAATTATTTCGAGAGTAAGAAAGTAAAGTTAGCCATAGTTGAGTTTACAGATTACATAATTAATGGGTGGGATCAATTGGTGACTAATCGGAGAGGAAATCATAGGAGGTTTATTGAAACTTGGGTTGAGTTGAAGTCCATCATGCAGAAAATATTTGTGCCAAGTCATTACTTTAGGGATTTTTATTAAAAACTCCAAGGGCTTATGCAAGGGTATAAGAGTATGAAGGACTATCATAAAAAGATAGAGTTAACGATGATGAAAGCTAATGTGGAAGAGCATAGGGAAGCCACTATGACACGATTTTTAGGTGGTTTGAATAGAATGATTGCGAATATAGTGGAACTTCAACATTATGTGGAATTAAAAGACATGGTACACATAGGGAACCAAGACATCAAATGTTTCAAATGTTTGGAAATGGGCCACATTTAATGAAAGATGAAGCCTACTCTTAGATGATTGTAATCAAGTTGTTCGTGATCCTTTACATATTCCTCAAGGCCCAATAACTAGTGATCCTTACATGTTTCTCAAGATCCAATAACTAGATCCAGAGCTAAGGAGATCAAAGAGGCATTAAATGGACTTGTTCTGAACATAATAGCCCAAGAGGCCTAATCCATTACTTCACTTGCACAGTTAGGCTCAGTTAAAGGCTATAAATGGTACAATCTCATTCAAACATCAAAGGAGGAGAGTCCAGCCCTTTAATAGGCCCTATTAAACATGGGCCAAATTTGTCACTATTTATTGACCTATTATCTTTTTCTAGTTTAAGAGTATTTTGGTAATTTTTTATGGGCTTTTGGATTCAAATTCTATATGATTTGTAATATATTATGAGACCTTGTTATGAACCAAATTATGATGTATTTAAGGATGTTATAACCCTTGGCCAAAGAGAAAGCACGAAAATATATCTTTTTAATTGAAAGGTAAGCTTTTCTTTCAAGTTTTTTTCATAAACTTGATTGTTAGAACTTATCAAGAATGATCTTGTAGCATTCTCTTTCGGAATACCGTTGGTTAGTTGCTTAATCGTGAGTTTCGGGTCAACGGTTAACTTTTCTTTCTTGGATTGGCTATTCAGGGTTCTATCAACCTTTTTCAGATTTTCAAAGCGTCATTCTTTGGAGATTTGCATCAACATTGCTTCCTATTATCCAAATAAGAGAGTCATGATGATGAGGGACAATGGTGAAATAGTGCCTGCAAGTGAGAGTGAAGAGGATGAGATGCCGAAGTTGGATGATGCTAGTGACCATGATCATATCGTGTTGGAGGGTGTAAGTGAAACTTTTGTTGCTCGACGTGCATTAAGTGCACAAGTTAAAATTGATAATATAGAGAAGCAAAGGGAAAACATATTTCATGCTCGTTGCTTCATTAATAACAAGGTATGTAGTATGATCATTGATAGTAGGAGTTGTACCAATGTGGTGAGTCTTACTTTAGTGGAGAAATTAAGGTTACCCTTGCTTAAACTTCCCAAGACTTATAGATTACTTTGGTTGAAGGATTATGGGGAAATTAAAGTAATGAAGCAGGGGTTGGTTACTTTTACAATTGGAAAATTCAATGACGATGTGTTATGTAACGTTGTTCTTGCAAATGGTAGCCACTTGTTGTTAGGGAGACCATGGCAATTCAATCAAAACATAACTCATGATGGTCGTACAAATCAGTATAGCTTTGTTAAGGATGGAAAGAAAGTGATTTTTATACCTTTATCTCCAAAACAAATGTTCGATAATCAAGTGAAATTAAAGAGTGAAGCTGAGAGTTTCAAGGGAAATAAGAAAAATGAGGCTGAGAGTACCAAGGGAAAAAAAGGGGAGTGAAACTAACAAATCCATGGGTACAAAAGGGAAAGAAATAGAAAGTGGGGGAAAAGAGAGTGAGGGGAGAGTAAAATCTACTTTCTTTGCCAAAATTGGATAAGTTAGAAGCGAATTCAAACAACAAAAGCTTATGATCCTACTTGTCTATAAAGAGTCATTCCTTAATATTAAAAAAGCTAACGTTAACCCTTCTCTTCCTAGTGTTTTTTTGTCTTTATTGTAGGAGTATGAGGACTTATTTGCTGAAGACATACCTAACAGATTACCACCCATTCAAGGTATTGAACACTAAATTAACTTCTTTCCTGGAGCAGCTATTCCAAACTGACTAGCATATCGAAGTAATCTCGAAGAGACGAAGGAACTTCAATGGCAAGTATAAGAATTGATGAGTAAAGGTTATGTAAGGGAAAGCACGAGTGCTTGTGCCGTTATAGTACTTTTGGTACCAAAGAAAGATGAAACATAGAGGATGTGTGTCGATTATCGTGTCATCAACAATATAATGGTAAAGTATCGCCATCCCATTCCTAGGTTAGATGATATACTTGATGAGTTGCATGGTGCCACATTGTTTTCAAAGATTGATTTAGAGAGTGGATATCATCAAATTCGCATAAAAGAAGGAGATGAGTCGAAAACCTCTTTTAAAACCAAGTATGGGTTATATGAGTGGTTAGTTGTACCTTTTGGACTTAATAATGCACTTAGTACTTTTATGAGATTAATGTACCATGTTTCGAGTGCATTTTTAGGTAAATTTGTGGTTATGTATTTTAATGACATTTTAATATATAGCAAGTGTTTAGATGATCATATAAAACATTTAAAGTGTGTGCTTAATGTTTTAGGAATAGAGAAATTATATGCTAATTTAAAAAAATGTGTATTTTGCATGGAGCAAGTTATGTTTCTTCGGTATGTAGTTAGTGCAAATGGTATTAAGTGTTAAAAATAACATTGTCACGTCAACGACATTGCCACATCAACAACATTGCCACGTTAACTTAATTTAAACATCCAACATCTTTACAAGAATTTGGAAAAGTTAATTAAGTAGCTGTTATGAATTGTGCATGAACAGTACCTTACAACTAGTTTATTTGAATTTTAAAATGCATGCTTTAGATTGTTGTACTTAGCTGTTGAGTGCATATAAGGGGTTGTACTTAGCTGTTTGTATGCTTTAGATTGTTGTACCTAGCTATTAGGTGCATATAAGGGGTTGTACTTAGCCGTTTGAAGCTTGCGTATATAAAGGCAAGCTCTTTCTTTGTTTTTGATGATCAAAAAACAACATAACAACATTTTCACTTTGAACTACTCTCTCTACTTATTTTCTCTACTTATTCTTAAATTGCAATATGCAATTATAATTGTTCTTACAATTTTCTACATGGTATTCAGCATATTTGACCCTGCAGATTTTTATTATTCTTATCTTCCATTTATTATTATCATGGAAGGATTCTCATCGCAGAAATTGACCACATTCAATTTGAATTGCCCAAATTATCTACTTTGGTATAGGGCAGCCAAAAATGGATTATGTAAAAGAGGCAAATGGGGTTATGTGAGTTGTACAGCTAAAATACCCAAAGAAGATGATGTTAGCTTCGAAAAATAGTTTCAAGAAGATAAGTTGGTTCTAACTTGGCTTCAAGGATCAATCGAACCTTCTATCAACTTCGCCTACTCATTTGCAGAAACCTTGAAAGAACTTTGGGACATTCTCCAAAGAGTTTACGATAATGTCTCTAATATTTATCGTATTTATGAGATTAAGAAAACTATTGCAAATCTTAATCAAGATGGAAAGAGTTTTGTGAGTCTTCTTTAGCTATCGAAACTCATGAAAATGCTCACATTGCAAATAATAAGAAAAATCGTAAGTGTGAGCACTACAAGAGAACTAATCATCTTAAGGGTAAGTGTTGGGTTCTCTATTTTCACCTTCGTCCAAAAAAATTCACAGATGATGCAAAACCACCCATAAATGAAGATAATGCCTACGTTGCTTCCACAAGTGGACATGACTTCCACAATGAACTCGAATCCTTGCTTCATAAGTATGTCATTAATAATGATTCTGGTAACTCTGTTTACTCTTACTCTTCTACTTTTCAAAGACATAATGACCTATGGATTATTAATTCAGGTGGTACTGATCATATGATAAAAAAAACCTAATTTGTTATCAAAAATAGATGAATTCAATGAAAATGCACAGTAGCTAACGGTCATGATGTTCCCATTAAGGGAATAGGAAATTTTAAATTATTTAACCATGACTCTAAAACATTATACCTTCATAATTTCTCATCCAATTTTCTTTCGGTTAGAAAGGCTACTAATGACTTTAATTGCTCTATTACATTTAGCCCTAACTCATTTGTTTTTCAGGCTATCACAACCGAAAAGAAAATTGGTGAAGTTAGCAATGGGCTGTTCATTCTAGACTCTCCCATTCAAGCTTTAAAATCTAACGTTTGTAATGAATTTAAAATGTGACATGCTAGATTAGGTCATCCTGCCGAATAAGCTTCTAAAATTATGTTACCTAGTCTCAATCATAATATTGAAAAATGTGAAGCTTGTATTTATGGAAAACAATTGGGACCTTAGTTTTCAAATTCATACACTAAATACGACAAGTGTTTTGATTTAGTTCACTCTGACATTTGGACATCACCATGTTTAACAAGAAATAATTTAAAATATTTCATCACATTTGTTGATCAAAAATCAAATTTTACTTGGTTGCATTTACTTGGTTCGAAAGGTGAAGTTTTCAACACCTTTCAAAATTTTCATGCTCATGTCACTAACTAATATGATGCCAAAGTAAAAATTTTGAGAACAGATAATGGTGGAGAATACATGAGCAATGTATTTTAGGAATATTTAAGAAAAAATGGGATCGTACATCAAACGACATGTCCGTACACCCCTCAACAAAATGGAGTTGAGAGCGAAAGAATTTGCATCTCGTTAAAGTTACAAGAACCCTAATATTCCACATGAACATGCCAAAATGCCACTGGGGAGATGCTATCACCACTACTTGCTACCTCATTAACAAACTCCTAACAAAGGTTCTTGTTGGGAAGTCACCTCAGGAAGTCCTCACTAACTCAAAACCTTCAATTCATCACCTTAAAATATTTGGTTGTGTTTGTTATGTTCAAGTACCTGTGAACTCAGAAAAAAGCTTGAATCAAAGGGCTTAAATTGTGTCTTCATTGGGTATTCTCCAAGTCAGAAAGGTTATAAATGTTTTCACCCTTCCTCGAATAAGGTGTACATTTATAGAGACGTAATATTTACCGAAGACATAATATTCTACAAAAAAGATCAACTGCCTAAAGGAACTAAATATCCAACCAATATTCCTACTCTAGTTCCATATAAATCGTAATTTTCTGAAGTTTAGCATAATCAACAACAAACAATTCAAACTGAAGATTCGAAAGCCTCTCAAATTCAAACAGAAAATGCGGAGGTTTCTCAAATTGAAACTGAAGGTGCGGAACTCTCTCAAAATGAAGATGAAATTGCTCAAGAAAGAGGAGATAATATTGAACAAATACAACCATAACCTCTCAGAAGATTAACAAGGATAAGGTATCCTTCTTCGGAATGGGTAAATCGAAGGGTTCATTGTAATAATAATGTTGTTTTTTATCCAATTGAGAAATTTTGCAGCTACAATCACTTATCTTCTGAGCATCAGGCATTTGTTAGCAATATAGATAAGGAATTGGAGCCAAGAACCCATGAGGAGGTGCAAAGAAGCAAGATCTGTCGAGATGCTATGAATGAAGAAATCCATGCTTCAACAAAAAATGGTACTTGGGAAATAACCAATTTACCTAAGGGTAAGAAAGCCATTGGGTATAAATGGGTGTACAAGAAGAGAAAGTATCTGACAGATGGGATTGTCGAAAGACACAAAGCTAGACTTGTGGCTAAGGGATTCACTTAGACATACAATGTCGACTACATCAAAACATTTGCTTCAGTCGCTAAGATGAACTCAATTCGAGTTCTTCTCTCCTTGGCCGTAAATCAAGATTGGAAGTTACACTAAATGAATATTACGAATGCATTCTTGCAGGGAGAACTCAAGGAAGAAGTCTACATAAAGCTACTTAAAGGTATTAAAGGCTATATATCGACTTAAACAATCACCGAGAGCTTGGTATGCTAAACTTAGTCATGCTCTTCTTAACATCGAATTTATAAAGAGTGATGTTGACAATTCTTTTTTCACCTTACAAAGAGAAACCGGTATAATTTGTCTAATTATTTATGTAGATGATATAATCATAACCAGAAGCAACTTAAAAGGGATAGAATGAACTAAGTCACATCTTAAAATAAAATTTGATGTAAAAGACCTTGGAGAACTAAAGTACTTTCTTGAAATCGAAATAACCTACTCAAAGAAGGGCTTATTTTTATCTCAAAAGAAAGTATACTCTTGATCTTCTTTTAGAAATAGGAAAACTTACAGCTAAACCATCAAAAAGCTCTCTCATCCTAATATCTCTTTTGTAGTTAATCAAGTGAGCTAACACATGCAAACTCTAAAAACAAATTATATGCAAATGGTAGAACGGATTTTGAAGTACTTGAAAGGCTCTCCCGGAAGCTGCATTTGGAAGAACAAGAATGAAACCTCAGATATAATAGGCTATTGCAACGCGGATTAGGCTAAAAGTGTTGAATATAGGAAATCCACCACTGGCTATTGCACGTTTGTAGGAGGCAATCTCGTAACTTGGAAGAGTAAGAAGTAGAGAGTGGTTGCAAGATCAAGCGCAGAAGCCGAATATCGTTCAATGGCATTTACTACTTGTGAGCTCCTTTGGCTAAAAGCTCTCCTTAGAGATCTTGGAATGAAGCTTTACTACAACAACCAAGTTGTCATACACATCGCATCAAATTTGGTCTTCCACGAAAGAACAAAACACATCGAAGTCGACTGCCATTTTATTTGATAAAAAATTCAAGACGGTTCCATCATCACTAAGCATGTTAGGAGTGAAGAACAAATTGCAGACATCTTCACCAAAGCTATTAATACAATACTCGACAATAATATTCTTAGCAAGTTTAGCTTAATTGACATCCACAAGCCAAACTTGAGGGAGAATGTTAAAAATAACATTGACACATCAACGACATTGCCCCATCAACAACATTGCCACATCAATTTAATTTAAACATCTAACATCTTTACAAGAATTTAAAAAAGTTAAATTAAGTAACTGATATGAATAATAGTATGTGAACAGTACCCTACAACTAG
Source organism: Cedrela odorata (assembly GCA_035584115.1). Classification (NCBI taxonomy): domain Eukaryota; kingdom Viridiplantae; phylum Streptophyta; class Magnoliopsida; order Sapindales; family Meliaceae; genus Cedrela; species Cedrela odorata. The sequence goes on along the minus strand of JAXCLQ010055392.1, from coordinate 9,036 downwards.
TTTATTTGAATTTTAAAATGTATGTCTTAGATTGTTCTACCTAGCTGTTTGGTGCATATAAGAGATTGTACTTAGCAGTTTGTATACTTTAAAGTGTTGTAACTAGCTGTTAGGTGCATATAAGGGGTTTTACTTAGCAGTTTGTATGCTTTAAAATATTGTACCTAGTTGCTGGGTGCATATAAGGGGTTGTACTTAGTCATTTGGAGATTGCCTATAAAGGCAAGCTCTCTCTTTGTTTTTAATAATAAAAAAATAACACAACAACATTTTCACTTTGAACTACTCTCTCTACTTATTCTTAAATTGCACTATGCAATTATAATTGTTCTTACAATTTTCTACATTGAGGTTGATGAGGATAAAATTAAGTCTATTAAAGAGTAGCAAACTCCTAAGAGTGTAACTGAGATTCGTAGTTTTCATGGTTTAGCTAGATTTTATAGGCGTTTTGTGAGGGTTTTAGTACCATTACCACACCACTCACCGAGGTTGTTAAAAAGAATGTTAATTTTCATTGGGGGGAAGAGCTACAAAATGCGTTTCAAATGCTTAAGGAATGTTTAAGGATAGGTTATGTTCTACTTCGGTTTTGGCATTACCTAACTTTGATAAAATGTTTGAGCTTGAGTGTGATGCTTTAGGAATAGGCATTGGAGCCATTTTAATGTAGGAGAAGCATCCAATTGCTTACTTTATTGAGAAATTGAGTGGAGTATCGTTGCGGTATCTTACCTATGACAAAGAGTTTTACACACTGGTTAGAGCATTGGAGACTTGGCAACATTACTTATGGCTAAAAGAGTTCATAGTTCACACCGATCATGAATCATTGAAGCACATCAAGAGCCAAAGTAATTTAAGCAAACGTCATGCGAGGTGGATTGAGTTCGTCGAAAGTTTTCCTTATGTGATTCGTTATAAGCAAGGTAAGAAAAATATTGTTGCTGATGCGTTATTGCGTAGGTATATACTTCTTACCTCTTTGAGTTCAAAATTACTTGGTTTTAAGTTTGTCAAAGAATTGTATGCCACTGATTTTAATTTTGTTGATATATATTTGGTATGTAATACGGGTGTATATGATAAGTTTTATAAGCTTGATGGGTATTTGTTTAGAGAAACTAAGTTGTGTGTGCTCAATTATTTTATGAGAGAGTTACTTGTGCGAGAGGCACATTCTAGTGATTTCATGGGACATTTTGGTGTTATGAAAACCTTAGACATGTTGCATGAACATTTTTATTGGCTTAGGACGAAAAAGGATGTGATTCACATTTGTGATCATTGCATTGCTTCTAGAAAGGCCAAATTTAGGGTTTTACCGTTGTATACTCCGTTACCAATTCTTATGACACATTAGGTTGACATATCTATGGACTTTGTATTGGGATTGTTGAGAACTAAGAGGAGATTCTATTTTTGTAGTCGTAGATAGGTTTAGCAAAATGATGCATTTTATTACATGCCATAAAACTGATGATGCTACAAACATTGCAGACCTATTCTTTGAAGAGATTGTAAGATTACATGGAGTGCCTCAAACTATTATTTCAGATAGAGATGTTAAGTTCTTTAGCTATTTTTGGACAGTGTTGTAGGGTAAGTTAGGTACTAAACTTTTGTTCTCTACTATTTGTCATCCACAAACTGATGGTCAAACAGAAGCCGTTAATAGAACTTTATCTCAACTTTTGCGCACTGTTATTAATAAGAATTTGAAATCTTGGAAAAATTGTTTGCCATTTATTGAGTTTGCATATAATAAGAGCATTCATTCTACTACTTTATTTTCTCTTTTTGAGATTGTCTATGGATTTAAACCCATTAACACTTTTGGATTTGATTCCTTTATCGATTGATGAGCGTGCAAGTTTAGATGGAAAAAAGAAAGATGAACTTGTGAAATCCATTCATGAGAAGACACGACTTCAGATTGAGAAGAGGAATGAGTAATATGCATTTCAAGCTAATAATAGAAAGCGTCATGTGACATTTGAGCCAAGAGATTAGGTTCAGGTACATATGCATGAGGAGTGATTTCCGAATCTTAGGAAATTCAAGTTGATGCCGAGAGTAGATAGTCCATTTCAAATACTTAAAAAGATTAATGACAATACCTACAAAGTGGATCTTGCAGTTGAGTATACTATTTCTTCTACTTTCAATATTTCTGACTTAACTTTGTTTGATGCAGATTCAAAGACAAATCCTTTTGAAAAAAGGGAGAATGATGGAATTCAAGATGGTCCATAAGTTGATCAAGTTGTTCAAGATTCGTTGCATATTCTAGATGAGCCTATTACAAGGACACGTACAAAGAAAATCCAAGAGGCAATGAATGAGCTTATTCAAAGGACGACAGGCAAAGAGCACTACATCATGGAAGATAGGCTTAAGAGATAAAGAACCAGTATTGGTGCATGTGCTTCAAGTCATTGAAGCCTAAGACCAAGAGTGAAGACATGAAGTCATATGCTACATTGTATTTTACATGTGGGCTTGATATAATTTTGTTTAATTATTTTAGTCTTATTATGTTATAGGGTAGGTAAAATTGTTTAAATAGCCCATAGTTATTTTAATTGCTTATTTTAAGGTTTCTTATTTTAATTGCTACAATATTTCATTTTAGGGTTTAGAATGTTTTAAAAAAAAAAAATAGAGCTTATTTTTGTCGGTTATTACAGTGCCCCCGTGGCTTGGGTTTGCTACAGTACTTGTAGATTAGGGTTTACTACAGTACCGCGGACAAGTTGTTTAGTATTTAAATACCTTTAGCTTGTTATTTTAAAATAACCGTTGATGAATAAAATTAAAAAACTATGTGAGAATTTGTGAGTAATTCTTGAGCTTTTTCGTAAACTTAGACTTATCAAAAGCTTTGTATTCTTTTGTGGCGTCGTATCTTTGCAATTTAGGTTTTTGAAACGAGTTCCTCAACAGGTCTAGGGTTCATAATCTGATCATATTGGCTTTCCGAGTTATGATTCATTTGTTCGTGGGTTTTTAGGCTACTTTGCTTATGGATTCATATCACACACCATTTTAGGTCCATTGTACTTATTTTTCTTATATAAACACATGTATTGCTATAATGACCCTTCCTATTGCAATAATGACAAGTAATAGATAATGTTACTTGTTGTTTAGATTTTACAAAATAGCTAGCATAGGTCTTTTGTTTGATTTCTTATTTATAGCCAAGTTTGACTTTATCAAATACTAACTTTTGACTACTTAAGAGTTTATCTAAGATTTCATTTTCTTATGTAACTTTTGCGAACAAATTTTTAAGGGTAATTATTTCACCTTTCAAGTTCTTATTTTCATTTTTCGATGTGTTACACTCCTTAGTCATGCTAGCATCATATTTATACCCAAGTTCACTAATTTTTAATTTTAATAACTTATTTTCTTTTAGTGTTGAGGAGCTCAGTTTCTTTAATTCTTTATGCTTAACATATAATTTTTGAAAATCATCCCTAAGTTCTTCATATAAAACATATAAGTCATCTTCTAGGAAGTCATCATTATCATTACTTATGCATGTGTCATAGTAAAAAGAATTTGGTCAAAGGAAATTACCTCATCCTCTTACTTTCCTATGAGACAAAAGTTGACTCTGTCATTTTCTAAAAATGAGCTGCTATCTTCACTTGATGAATCATCCCATGTCACCTTCATTGCTTTTTTCTTCTTCTTGTCCTTCTTATCCTTTCTTAGTAGATATTTAGGTCTTGTATGTCTCGGTTTTTTGCATTCATAGAAAATGATTTCTCGTTCTTTTTCCTTTTCATTGGTTCTCTTGGATTTATCTTTTATTGGATAGTCTTTTATTTTCCAATTTCTTCCCTTGTTGAAGTACTTTTTGAATTTTTTAGCCATGAGGAGAAATTTGTCTTCCTCGAATTCTTCTTCGCTTTCATCGTCTTCTTCTTCCTTTTTGGTGATCTTCAAGGCTATGTTTCTCTTTCCTTTCTCTTTGCCTTCATCATCATTCCTTTTGCCTTCCAACCCATATATCATGAGTGATTCAAGAAGTTCTTCAAGTGGTAATGTCTTTAGATCTTTTGCATCTCTAATTACAGTCACTTTGGCTTTTCAGCTTCTATGTAAACTTCTCAAGATCTTAGTGACAATATTTACATTTTAATAAGATCTACCAAGAGTTTTAAGCTCGTTAGTAATGTCATAAACTGAGTAAACATGTCTTTAATGCTTCATGTGATTTGATTTTAAACAATTCATAGTTATGAACTAACATGGTTATTTTTGAGTCTTTAACTCTACTAGTGCCCTCATGTGTGACCTTAAGCATATTCCAAATTGATTTAGCGATTTCATAACCTGAAATTCTATTAAATTCAGCTCTATCTAAAGTATAATAGAGTATGTTCATGACTTTCCCATTTAAAGTGAATCTATTTCTTTCCTTAGGTGTCCATTTTCTATTTGGTTTTAGTTTTCTCTCTCTAGTTAATACATCCTCTATTATGGGTGGAAAGCACTCATCTTCTATAATATTTAGGATCTCAAAGTCTAGAGTTGTCAAGAAGATTTGCATTCTCTTTTTCCAATAGGCATAATCAGTTCCATTGAAAAATAGTTATAGGTGTAAAGAACCCATCTTCTATAATATTTAGGATCTCAAAGTCTAGAGTTGTCAAGAAAATTTGCATTTTCTTTTTCCAATAGGCATAATAAATTCCATTGAAAAATAGAGGCCTGTTTGTGAATTGTCCCTCACCTACTTGTGTAAGGTTGCTGCTAGATGTTATCTTTGATAAACTACTCAAGGTTGTTAATTCTATTTCACTGAGTTAAGCTTTGATACCACTTGTTGGCCAAATTGGCAACACCCCAAAGGGGAGTGAATTGGGTTTTTGAAACTTCAAAATGATGAAAATGATGCAATGCAGAACAACAAATAAAACAGTAGTAGAGAGAGAAAGACAAACACAGTTTATAGTGGCTCGGCAAAACTTGACCTACGTTCACTCTCTTGGATAAGGATCACCACCACCGTGGTTCTATTATCTTCTTATTTTAGATGGGTCAAGTGAAACCCAATACAACTCCTTTTAAAGTGAAGGGCAATTATATATTTACTTTCTCACAAGTGAAGAGCAACCCACAACAAGTTTCTTTATTTTGGGTAAAGAAGTGTCCTATACAATAATGTGTTTAAATTTTTAGCTCTCACACTAGAGTAGATATACAAATATACTCTTCGAAAAAAAAATTCTCTTATAATAAGAATTGAAAATTTTTACAGTAGAGAGAGAAATTGTCACAGTTTTCATAGGGAATATACTTTGAAAATGTTTTTAATTTGATCACAATAATAGCTCTGTTCTATTTTACCGTGCTTTTTCTATTTATATTCATTCATTTTGTGAAGTCCTTTGTGTCCAACGACTTGATTTGGTGCATTTAATGTCTGTCATAAATACTGTAAAAGTTACCGTTGAGCCTTAATTTTAAAAGAAGTATCGATCTCTTTATGCAAATATTAAATCTGAGTTCCGAGTATTGATCCATTTATCTCTACATATCGATTTGGTTTTCTTCATAAATAATTTTCAACGTGTCGGTCTTTTTAAACTTAGGTATTGCTCTGCTTCATGAGCGTCGGTCTGTTCTTTAATGGTATTGATCCTTTATCTTAATGTATCAATCCCTTTGCTTTTGCATATCGATCTTGTTAAGCTTTCAAGACACTTTCA
>JAXCLQ010055350.1:64442-76315 GCA_035584115.1 Cedrela odorata | reverse complement strand
TCTTCACTATGATGAAGTTGAGAGAAATGCAGTACAAGAGCATAAAGAGGAAGAGAGTAAGGTTGAGCAATTGTTTCACGTCGAGTTGTTTGTTGCATTATAGGTATTATATTACTAACTTAGTTGCATCCACTAAAAGAACCAAACAAATGTATATTACCACTTATGTTAGCACCATGTAAGCTATGTTCACAAAGAGATTCTTCACCACTTATGCGATCCACATTGAAAAAGATCTGAATATAACCCTTAAACCAAAAAGATGATCATTGTTAGTATTTAAGAAGGCCTCGAGCTCAAAATCATTTCTAATGTCCGCCGGCATTGCAAGTCTTAAGGATGAGTCTATACACTCTCTAAACACCATCCTCATTCTACTATTGAATATTGTTGGATTTATCTGTAAGGTATTGTACAATAAGTGTAAAACATCTTCATACTTGATTTTTTTTTGGAACACATATCGGTCAGACCTTTACTTTGCCAATGTATTTCTCTTCTTCATTTAATAATAATTCCCATGAGCCTCTGTAACACATAATTATGGTAGCAAGAGAGTCATATTTGTGTCAAAAGTTAGTAAATTTTATTTAATACGCATGCTAGAAACACAAAAATACAAGATTTTAAAAGTTTGTTAAATATGGACTAAAATGCAAAATTATCAAAGTTGGACCCCATTTCGAGCAAACACAATGTTACTATTAGTTTACAACTGAGATAACTATGAATGTTTTTGATGATCAAATTGAAAAATTTTCAAACTTGTACTTTTAGGGCCAAAAATGAAAGATTTTCAAAGTTTGTAAAATATAGATTAAAATGCAAAATTTTTACTTATTGACCCCATATCGAGCACACACATAGTATCATTATTAGTTTAAAAATTAGAGAGATAAACATAAAATTTTTTGAAGATCAAATTAAAATATTTCTACACGTATGCTTTTAGGGACCAAAGTGCAATATTTTAAAAGTATGAGAAATAGGGACTGAATTGCAAAATATTCAAAATTGGGTTTCTAGCACACTTGTACCATCAAAACTTGTTGATTTTCTGGCCTAATCGATTACTAAAATCACAATTTTCCGGTCAAATGAACCATTAAAACCCACGCATTTTCTGACCAAAATCAATAATAAAATATTCTGAACACAAACAACAATCTACATATTCATCAAATTCAAAAGTTGTAAGAAAAATGTTGAAAACTTATCCAAAAAAAAGGTAAAATTTTTAGAGAGAGTTGAGAATAATGGTTTCGAATATGGGAACGCAAAGTAATGAAAAAGTTTGTTTAATTTTTTGGAGTCGATTATAGATTTTTATAAAATTTTTGTTATTTGATTAGTTTGGTAAAAAAAAAAAAGCAATCTAATCATTTATGTAAAATGACTTGCAAAGGTCATCATTTTGAAAATTTTCTTTAACCTTTTTATTTTTTTAAGAAAATAAAGTTTCTAAACACTACCAAGGTAGAGGGAAAAACATGTATTTGGGTTCTTGCCTAACCTACCATTTTAAGAAAAAAAAAAGTTTAAAAACTTGTTTCTTAGTTCATTTGTATTTTATTAAGTAAATCAGTGTATTGATGGATTTTTTTAAAAGAGAAAAAATAAAAAACTTTAAAAATATTAAGAAAAACTAGTAAAAAAAACTTTAAAAACACTCACTCCAAAAAAATTAAGTAAAATGAAATTTAATGTTCTTTGGATATCAGTGATGGAAAAGCCTGAATAACACTATGGACAAGGGCCAATATGGCACCCACAAAAGCAAGAACGGTCCAGGGGCTTGTAAAATGAGAATGCAGCCATTCAGCCAACCAAATATTGATCTTGTTCTTGTAATGCTTTTCAATTCGATCCTTGACAACAACATAAGCATAAGGATTTGGCATCAAATTATCAGATATCTGATTGAAAAGGTGCAACCCGTTGATCGCTTCTAAGAAAATTCAGAAGTATGCTCTTTGATCGAAGCTCCTTTATATCTTCAGCGTGATCAATCACTGAATCCATGAAGCAAACGTTAGAAGAAACATCGAAATCATCTGAGCTATCGGAACAAGCTTTGTATGCAACCATGTTTGGAAGCATTGATTTGGTAGAATCGTCTATGGTTGTAGGTGGAAGATACAATATGATTGCGAAAAACATTGATTTAAACTTGACGTCTGTTAGTTGACGAGTTTTACTTAGCCTTAAGCTCCTTGGCTAGACGGACCAGTCGATGCAGCTACGGGGAGGAGCTGTAATCCCAGATTCACCGATGAGCTGTCGTCGGATAATTTCGAGAAGATGAGCTGGTTATCTGTTACTTTAGCTTTTTTTTTTACTTGAAATGAACTTGCTTATCTTTTCTTTATATGAAGCTTTGAGAGGAGGTCCACGAATTTGTGGGATGAAATTACTGAACATGTTCTTGTTGAAGATGAACAAGAAGATAGTAAGATTTTTGGAGTGGCCTACTTGACTGAGGTAGTAAACAAAACAAATAATAGCTCAGCACTCAACCCAGAAAGAACAAAGAAACAATACTGTGTGCTGGAATATCTTGGTGCATAAACTGTTACTGTGGAGATCATCTAAGCTGAACTTTTGGAGTGTAACGGAAAGTGATCCAGTGGCCTCTGTGTTTTCAGTACATGTACAGCTGGGTGAAGATTATTCAATTTAGTTTTCTTGTTCTCCAATCCACGCTCTGTATATATGAAAACTTGCTCTTTTATTTATTTATTATGACATGAAACATAATAAAATAGTCAATTTTCATTGTCTTTTACAACTTGGTATTAGAGTTACTCAAAATGGCAAGTAGCCATTGCAGCACTTTTACAACTTGCTATTAGAGTTACTCAAAATGGCAAGTAGCCATTGCAGAACTTGTAATGACTGGATTTTTTTTTTCTCGTAATTGTTACAAAATTTATTTTGGTGAACGGAATAATTTTTTTTTCAAACTTATAGGATTAATAATTTTAAAAAAATAAGTTGAATTTAAAAAATAGGCCAAATGATTAAGTTCATCTAATTAATGATTTTGGCTTAATTAAATTGCAAATTGGATTTAAGAAAGCAAAATATAAAATTAAGCTTAATTTATTGTATAGTGACCGGCCCATATCCAAGTAAATTAAGTAAATCATTTACTTAATATTTTATTATCTTATTTTCATTCTTAAAAGATAAGATTAATCCATTCTTCTAGAACAATTGAAAAGAAAAACAAAGAAACTGAGAGAGAGAGTGGAAGTGAGGGGAGAAAAAGAGAAGCTACGGCAAACTTGATCAAGGGGAAGAAACCCGTGAGAAAGAGAAAAACCAAGGAGAAAGAAGAAAACCCATGCAAGAGAGGGAGAGGAAGAGAAAAGAGGAAGGAAAGGGAAAGAAGAGGTAATTGGCTAGTTGAGAGAGAGAGAGAAGGAGACACGAGAATGAGGGGAGATGATACTCAAATTGGGTCTTGGCCAAATGGTGGAGAAAAGTTGAAACACGTGAAGGCAAGGAGAAGAAGAAGAAGACGGGAACAAGAGGGAGAAGAATACCTTGGTTTTCCAGCAAATAAGATGTGATTAGGTGTGTTATTTGTGATTTTGAAAAATATAGATTATGTTGGTATGATTTGCATGTGAAAATGGATTATTGGAATTTGTTGGTTGTAGAACAATAGAGATGATGCATGATTTATTTATTTGGCAAGTACTGTAGCTGTTTTATTACATATATAATATAGATTTGAAGTGTGATTACATGATATGTGGTGGCTGGGTTGAGCGAAAAATAAGACAGGAAGGTTTCGGATAGAATCGTGTGCTTGTGTTAATTGCTAGAATTCCTGAACAGGGTTCGATAAAACGAAAAATGAGTGAGTTTCGAACCTCAAATTAATGAATCACAAATTCTATAAAAACTAAACATGATAACATTTAACATAGTCGAAAACCAAAATTTTTCTTGAAATGACAATTTTCCAACAAAATTCATAATGGGGTTGCCCTATTATAGTGCTACACTCTGTTTTGTTTGCGTCACATGACAAAATATGTTCATAATTTGAGAAATCGGATCCAAAATCTGAATCCATAAAATGCTGTAAAAACTAGATTCATAATAGAGTACATTATCAAAAAAAATTAGATTGTGATATATTTCCGATTTAGTGCATCGTGAGTTTAAAATTGCTCTTTATTTAGGAAAACTACTTAGGATAATTTGAATGAAATTGCGAAATTGACTCAAGAAGTTTCAATTTAAACCCCTAGTGATTTAAATCATTTTAGTTTGTGGCGAGGAGAAGTGTACATGCATAGTATGATTATTGTGTATTCAATTATAACTATAAACTCTGACGAAAGTTATATGTTATAGATCGATGATCGGAACATCCATCGCCCTCGCCTTAAGTTGGACTAACCGATTTCGAATAGGTGAATGTAATACTATACTATTTTATTTTTCTTAATATGATATTCATAATTATTTTATTATTATAATTATGTGTATGGAAATGATGGATTGAGATATTAGTTATGTGTAGAAGTGTTGATAAGTTATGAGATTATGGCCAAGAGGAGGCCAAATATGATAATATGAATTTTACATTTATGATATATATATATATACATATGTTTATGATGTATGTATATATTTATGATATATAGTTATGATCTATGTATTATGATACATTGTTATAATACATATACTTTATGATATGTATAAATGGTTATGATGAATATATATTTAAAATACACACACACATACACACACTTGAAAACCATTTGGAATTAATGTCTAACTTATGTGTGCTGGAAAATTCAATTAAAACTTTTAAATTGTTTTTGTGGTGGCCTTATGAAAATTTATGACTTTTATAGTTTTGAAAATGTTTTCAAAGGTGTCATAGATGTGTTAAGTTGTTATGCGTTATGAGTTGTGACTTGGTGTTATGGCATGTGAGCATGGATATTGATATTACAAGTGATTGGATATGAATGATTTATTTCTTTAAATTTAGAAGTAAAAATAAAATCATAACGTAAAGCGAATGTTTAAATACGTGTGGTAAAGACTGAATTGATTTCTTTAGCTTGACTTGATTATGGTCTATTAAACTCTATAAGTATTATGGATTTGAAAACTATTTTCGAAAATGTCGAAATATTATGATATTATAGATGGTTATTTAGGACTATGGGATGTATGAAAGAAATATTAAGATTGAAGATTGACTATGGTATTTATGATCCATTTATTTTGTGAACTTAAAGCCAAATTTATAGTACTATTGTTTGATATGGCCTGAATATTCTTAAGTTGTTTTATCATTAAAAACCATTTGCACATGTGTAATTGTTGACTTAGAACCAAAAGGACGGCGATATGTATCACCCTTGGATTCTCCTGCCTTAGATGTTATATTCCTGACGGTAGTGCTAATGACTCGAGGGACGGTAATACGTAACGCCCCAAAACACCAGAGATTACAAGGATATATCTGGGGAACGGTGATACATAATGCCCCAAAATACTAGAGTTGTACAGAGATGTATCTAGGGGACGACGATATGTAACGCCTCTAAATACTAGAGTTGTGTAGAGATGTATTTAAGGAGATGACGATACCTAATACCCCTATATACCACAAAAATTATGTGAAGATACGGATGGTGTTAAGTTAATTATGTTACAGCGAAAAGTATTATATGTAATGTTATTTTTAGTTTTATGACCTTACAGTTTCATAATGATTTAATTACAGACAATTTTGAATATGATTCTAATTAATATATATTTCGAGTTTAGTTCATTTACAGAAAAATGTAATTTTTTAGTTTGTATATTTTATTATATTAGCATTCACTAACTGAGTCTTTTTAGACTCATCCTTTTTTCTAATCTTCAGTTTTGCAGGAACCTATGTATAGCAAACCATTTCAACATCATGAAGACACGAGTCAAGGAGAAGGTCTACATTGCAGTCACCAAGGTTGTTAGGTCCATGTCATGTATAGTATTGTATCATTCATTAAGTCATATAATGTCTAGTTTGACATCGAATATTGTATTTATGAGCATGGTCATTCACTTGTATATTTAATTCATTGTGTACTATGATGTAAGCATTAGTACTATATATAGTATTAATAGAGCCATATTGCCCCTTAAGCTACATAAGTATGTTTGTAAAATGTATTTTACGTTCATGTATTGCATTGATATATAGATAGGTTGAGTAAGACTTAGGGTGATAGGGTGGTTCTATTACCTGCAAATAACATCCTGGATTTGGGGGATGTTACAACACTTCTCAAAACACGCTTGTTGCTCTCAACATTCAAAATAATGAAACCTTTTTATTCACCACTCCCATCAAGCTTACTAATACAAATTATCTATTTTGGAAATCACAAGTATTGCCAAGCATTAAAGCTAACGACATGGAAGGATTCATAAATGGAAATAGAGATGTTCCTAGGAGCATAAATGTGAATGTAGATGAACAACAAAATGTTGTTACATCAGAAAATCCAGATTATTAGCTCTGGATGAAGTAGAACCAATTGTTGATGGGATGGCTACTTTCTTTGATTACTGAAAGTATTATTGCTTCAACAATTCAGTGCACATCTTCAAGGGAAGTTTGGGTGACTCTAAGCAGACTTTTCTCAATTCAAACAACTACAAGAGTTATGCAGATTCGATCTTAGATTTAAAACACTAAGAAAGAATCATTGAGCATGAATGAATATCATCATAAAATGAAATCCCTAGTTAATAATCTAAGGGCATTAGGGGCTAAAATCGCTAATGATAAACTTGTTATATACCTGATGAAAGGACTTGGGTTTAAATACGATCCTCTTATGGTGAACATTACTTCCAAAGCCGAGAAGCTACTCCTGCAAGATGTATATGCTTTACTACTAAGTTTTGAGAATCGAATAAAAAAGAATACAACTTTTAGCAACATGAATATACAAGCTAACTTATCTGCAAATCTTGTTCAAACCAGTGGTTTTAGAAAAGATCACTGAACATAGGAGGAAGACCAGGAACACAGAACACACAAAACATAGGTGTTAACCATTTTAATGGAAACCTAAGAGCATAAGGCTACCAATAAAGAGGAAGAGCCAAACAAGGAAATAAAGACAACAAAACAACTTGTCAAATCTGTAACAAAGTGGGACATGTTGCTGCCAGTTGCTGGCATATATTTAATAGAGAATTCACATCTCACCTAATAGCAAGATAAGATCAAAAGAATGCATATGTTGCTTTCCTAGAGAATCCAGCAGATCCCTCAAGGTTTTTGGACAATGGAGCCACAAACTATATCATTAACAACATCAACAATTTTAATCAAGCCTCAGAATACAATAGAGCTTAATAACTGGCAATAGGTAATGGAAAAAAACTAAAAATCTCTCATATTGGTCATGCCATACTGAACACAGACCTGTCACACATGAACAAACCAATTCTTTTGAAACATATATTGCATATACCAAGTATAACTAAGAATCTTTTTAGCATTTCCAAGTTAATTCGAGATAATGTTATTGTTGTGTTATGTTGTGATAATATGTGTGTCATTAAAGGCAAGGTACATGGAATAACAATGCTCCAAGATGTGGTTAAGGACTTTACAAGTTGTCGCTACTTGTTACATTTCTAGCTTTAGTAAATAAATTATATCCTAAGTCGAGTCATGTTAGTCTATATAAACCTGAGTCTATGTTATCATATGCTTTAGCTTGTACCAAAACAAACAATGATGATCTAAGAGAAAAGAATGAAATGAACCTATGGCATATGAGGCTTGGGCATCCCTATGTGATTGCTCTCAGAGAAACATTGTCAAATTATAAAGCTTATGTTCTTAATGACAAGCAAATTCTTGAATTTTGTAGTGCATGTCAGTATGGTAAACTCCATAATTTAGTTTTAAAAGTAATGAAACAAAGTCTTCAAAGCCACTAGAACTTATTCATTCAAACATGTGTGGTCCTGCCCCCTTAGTTTCAAATCAAAGATACAAGTGCTATATTGTATTTTGACAAGAAAATAAAATCATTCCAGTGTGATATCAGTGGGAATACAAGCAATTCAAAAAATTCCTTAAAATGGAAGGAATTCACCTAAGATACTCCTGCTCATGTACCTATAATCAAAATGGAAAAGTTGAGAGGAAGCATATGTACCTAGTTGAGGTTGGCTTGACACTTATGGCATAAGTTTCCATGCCATTGAGATTTTGGTGGGAATTCTTTAATGTAGAACTTTTCTCATCAACATAACTTCAACTCTCAACTTTGGTAACCTTACACCCTTTGAAAAACTTTATGAAATAAAACTTGACCTTTCTATGATCAAAGTTCTTAGATGTGAGTGTTTCCTCTCCTAAGGCCATACAAAAAAAAAATAAAATGGATTTTCACACATCTATATGTGTATTTTTAGGTATGAGTACACACCACAAAAGTTACATGTGTTTACATCACACTAGAAGGATATACATCTCAAGTAATGTTAAGTTTAATAAATCCTCATTTCCTTTCAACAATGATCCACTCTTTAAAAACATAGCAGTCGAGCTAACCAAAGACAACTTCCCTCTGCTAGATCAGTTCCTGTCAATATCTTGTAATGTTAAACTTTCAGTTTCAATGAGGATAGCAGTAGCAAAAAGTTCACCTTTCTCCTTACCTTTATTAGCATATCCCTCATATTTAGGTAACACTTCTGTTAACACATTCAATCACCATCAATCACTTGGAAACTCAACAAATCCAACTACTATATCTGCTAAAGATGAGATTTTCAAACCCAAAATTTATCTAACTTCGAACACTATATCAATTCCAGCAACCATAGAATAGACCTTAAATGATTCTAAGTGGAAACAAGCAATGTTGAAGGAATATAATGCACTAATTAAAAATGAAACTTGGACCCTGGTACTTTACAATTGAGATTTGAAACTTGTGGGGAAAAAAATGTTGTTTAAGGTCAAAAAGAATATAGATGAGATAATATCCAGGCTGAAAGCTAAACTAGTAGCTAAGGGTTTTCATCAAACCCTAAGCATTGATTCTTATGAATACAACCCTATAATTAATGCTTCCACGATTAGGATAATTCTTAGCTTAGCTGTAATATATGGTTGGGATCTCAGAAAATTAAATATAAATAATGCATTTCTGAATGGTGAACTTTTAGAAATCGTGTAGATGACATAACTAAAAGGATTGGAAGACAAAATAAGACCCCTAGCATGTTTGCAAGCTGAAAAAGGCTCTTTATGGACTTAAGCAAACCCCTAAAGCTTGGTTCGACAAGTTAAATAGTGCATTAATGTCTTATTGATATTGCAACTCAAAGTCTAACACTTTATTATTTTATAGAAAAATAGGAATTGAACTTACAATGTTATTAATCTATGTTGATGACATTATGGTGACTAGAAGCAATGGAAAACTAATAGAAGAAATAATATAAAATCTCAGTAGCACCTTTTCATTGAAAGATCTTGCCAACCTTCATTATTTCTTAGGTTTAAAAGTTTTAGACCAAAAAACTCATTATTTGTATCACAAGCAAAGTATGTTCAAGACTTAGAAAAGTGAACCCTGAAGCTTGCAAATGAGTGAACACACCTATATCTGTAGGAACAAAACTAAACAAGAATACAGGCTCTCCCTTCAACAATCAGACTTTATATAGAAACATAATTGGGTGCTTACAATATACCATAATGACTAAACCTAATATTTCTTTTGCTGTCAACAAACTAAACCAATTCATGGCTAATCTAATGCAACCACACTGGGTTGCTTACAAGAGGATCTTAGGATACTTAAAAGAAACCACAGACTTTGGTTATGAATTTTACAAAAATAAACAACGTTGATATAATTAGCTTCACATATGCAAATTGAGGGTGTGATATAGATGATAGAAAATCGATCAGTGGTTACTGTGTTTATTTAAGTGGGAATCTAGTATCTTGGAGTTCCAAAAAGTAGAGTTTTATCGCTAAATTCATTGCAGAATTAGAATATAAGGCAATGGCATTAGCTTGTACTGAGATAGCCTGGATTACCTTTGTAGTTAAAGAGTTGAATGTACAATTTACAATTAAACCTGTTGTGTGGAGTGATAGCCAAAGTGTTGTAGTGAATGCTTCTAATCCAATGCATCACTCCAAGACTAAACACATCAAAATTGACCTTTATTTTGTATGGGATAAAGTCAAATCTGGTGAGGTTGAAATCATGTATATTCCTTCTTAAAGATTAAGTAGCAGATTACATGACAAAAGCCTTATCTTATGGAAGATTCATCCATTTCAGAAACAAGCTCAAAGTTTTTTCAAAAACCTTGAATTTGAGGGGAAATGTTGAAGATAAACAAAAAGATAACAGGTTTTGTGAAGTGGCCTACTTAATGAGGTAATAAACAAAACAAATAACAGCTCAGCACTCAACTTAGAAAGGACAAAGAAACAATGCTGTAAGCTAGAATATCTTTGGTGCATAAGCTATTATTGTGGAGATCATCTTAGCTGAACTTTTAGAGTGTAATGGAAAGTGATCCAATGGCCTCTATATTTTCAGTACATGTATAGTTGGGTGAAGATTATTCAATTTAGTTTTCTTGTTCTCTAATTCACACTATGTATATATTAGAACTTGCTTTGTATTTTTATTATGATGTGGGAATGAAAGATAATCAAATAGTCTATTTTTATTGTCTTCTTCAACTAACCAATCATCATCATTGAATCCCAAGCTCATTAACTTTTTGAGAACTTGAAATGGGAGTTAAGTTTCTAGCAAGAATAAGTCTTTTTGCACGCTAGCTACAATGTTGCTTTTCATTTATTTGTAAATCTTTACGCTTATTGTATGCGAAGCAGTAACTGAATTAGAGAAAGAAGCAACCATCAAGAAACATCATCTTGGTAAATTCCTTGTGGTTGAACTTTTTGATTAAATCCTCATCAGTATAGCACTCTCTTATAGCTTTTGCCACATTCACAACCTTCTTGTACAACTCTTCGACCGGTTTCAATTATTGTTAATGTATAGATGCGCCTTTGTAGACTTATGATTTTCTATGAATTGAAGCTCAGGCTTCCCATTATGATAAGGACCAATGGAAACCACTAAAGGATAGAAGCAATTTTAGTTTGCTTCAATCTCACGAAATATCCTTAGAATGCACCCCATAAATGTGCAAGGCAACAAATATATATTAGAATTTAAAACATAAAAAATGAATACACATAATAGTACCTAATTAATAATATATAGAGGTATTTCAAGATAAAATACAAACCAATTTCATAAATTCCAAATAAGTTTACACATTGTAATACAAATTATCTCATACCATATAAATAAATTTAATGAGAGTATTTTCTAGTGGACCTTGAATATTGGCTTGAGTCGAGTACTTGGAAAGTAAAAATAACGATCTCTTTAAAAGCCAACCATCACAACAATCAAAACCGCTGGAGTACCCTAAAAATGTTAATAAAAAGTGAATATACAATTATATTTAATGAGTGAACAATCATAATATCTACTTTTTTACCAAAAAAAAAAAAGTTGGATACATAATGTGCAAATAACTGATTTAATAAACATAAATCAACAGTAGATAAAATAATTATGCAACTTATTAAACAATCTAGTCCAATACCATATCACTTCATAATAATCAAATCAATACAAAATACATTAAGGAGATGTACTAACATCTATCTACCACTCATATGCCACTTAGCTTCCACTCACCTATGAGTCTCAAAGGCTTGCTATAGGCTACATGCTGTAGTTACAGAAATATTCAACACACACACA
>JAXCLQ010055350.1:40477-50842 GCA_035584115.1 Cedrela odorata | reverse complement strand
TCATCATCCATCGTATTAGTACGAAGTGGTGTCTTGATAAATTTCATGGCTGAAAATGCTCGATCGCTTTGTTTTTGTTGTTGTCAAAATAGGGAGAGTAAACACTAAACGAATCAATCTATTGATCAAGAAGTAAATTTGAGACATCTTTACTTCAACTAATCGCCAGTCATAGATTAAAAAGGGGAAGAAATATTCTGAAACTCTAGAAGACAAGGTACATCAATCTTAAAACATTCTAATTGCCTTTTCAAAGCATGTAGCTCAACCTAAGTGAAATCTTGAGGATAAAATCTCTCAGCAAGACTGCAACTATCATCAATTTTAAAAGATCTGATTGCATCAGTAGGATTCAAAGTTGAGCTAAGAGCAAGGAGTTCCATTATTTGTTATGTGAATCTATTATTCAACTCCACCAATTAATAATCTATTACAACATTGAACAAATCAAAGTGATTGTAATGCTAAATTGTAATATAATCATTCTGCTTACAAGAACGTCTCGTACATTTCATATAATGAGCATTCATATCAGGCATATCTAATTTATGCTTTTAACAAAATGATACTACAATTCTAATAAAACTACCCCGACCATCATTTCGCAACCTCTGAAGATGTTTTTTCCTAGCTGAGACTAAATACATAGCATTTAAGATGTCTTGAGATTTCAAAATAAAATCACTTACTCTCAAAGTTCTATTTAATAAATGCAAGATGAAAACAAATTTAAAGGATGTCATTTCTCCATAAACACCTTTAGCTTCCCCACTAAAATTACGTTCAATAAAATTTTCCAGAAGATTATTAACAGCACCAAATATATCAATTAACATGTATATGTAAAATGAGAACTACAACGAGTAGCTCCAGGACATTACAAAGTACAAAACTGATTGGCCCCTGTACCAGTTTGAAGTTCTCTTGAAGCTATCATATCCATAATTTCAGCTTCTTTCACAGATTTAGTAGAAGATTACATAACATTGAAAACAGAACCCAATGCTGAAAAAAGTATCCATATATTTGTCACGCTCCCAATTTCAAAAGGATTTAAGATATGATTTTTCTTAACTTACAAAATTATAATCACGCAGAAGCATTAAAATTTAATATATATATATATCTTCTTATACATTTCTTAATCACAAAAAAAATACCATTTTTAAACAACTTACAAAAATTAATAACAGTGAAAGCTTTAAATTCTAAGAAATTAAGGAACAACAAAAGTTCAATCAAATTCATTCATTATGAGCTTAACCTTCAATCATTTGAGAATTAAAATAAACTATAATAAATTTTAAGATCAGTAAGTATACTAATTTTACATATATAAAAAATACATATATACATACTTATATACAATGCATGCACAAAATATGGCATGAGATGAAAACCATGATCATTTTAAAAATTTTATAACATTTAAATATTGTAGAATTTTGCTTTAAAATTTACTAGAAATATCTTCATTCAATTACTATATAGTAGAATTTCACTTATCACGAATTGAGCCAATATCACTTGATGATATACCGTAGGAGGGGTAAGCTCAAGGGAGACATGATTTCAAAAATAATGAACGCTTATATTTGAAGGTAAGAGCCACTTTCTCACCCTAGTTGGCGGTGAGTCATCCCACATATACAATACATCATCACATGAATGTGAAGACACACTATATCTAAGGATACTCCCAAAGGTCTCTTCAATGTCATACGGAATGCTTAACAACACTTCTCAATATACTAAACTCGAATAAATGTCACTCTTATAAAGACTCTTTATAAACTTGTAATTGCCTACTAAGCAAGTAATAAAGTTTAATATCCTAGTACATAAATGTTAATTTTCATGAACACTTTTCTTATGAAATTACTTTCTTCGCACTTAAAACACAATGCATATGTCCATGCTTTAATGCCAGTGCACATGACATATAACTAATCACATATGTAAACAAATAATAATGAACAATCACTGGAACACATAATAATATGAAAATCAATACTTTTATAATAACATACAACTAAAATATATTTTTGAAAACACAATCAAACACTTGCATACTTTTATTGTGATTCTTTTTAAAAAGTTTAATACACTTATCTCTTGACAATCGCAATCAAACTAACTTAAGCAACCTGACCTACAATTAAATATTAACATTCATAAGCTTTGTATATACTATCACAAAGTATAATATAACTCATTAGGTTTTAGTTGTATTACTAATATCGTCCAATCCATTTGACAGCTTGATATTCCTAAATTTACCAAAATTAACCTTATAAAGTTTAAGGATTTTTCTTATACCTTAAACGGTGTTATTTTCTCATAAAATCATAATATAATCTTTAAGAAATATAATATAAGATCAAATAAAAATATTAACTCCTAACTTCTCTTAAAACTATTTCTTTTCATATCCTAAATCTGATCACTTATCCTAACACTGTTAAGAAATATACTGAGTAGCCCCCAATCTTTGATTTTTTAAAAATATAATACATGCCTAAATATCATAAACTATTGTAGAGATGATATAGGCATATAAATAGTAAGGCATTAAAAGTTTTGGGACTAAATTCATTCTATAACTATTTTAAATAAATTTCGTTTTGAAATCTTTAAATTCTGTCAAACAAAAATCAACAGTAAGATATGTTTATTCACAATTTCATAACAATTTGAAAATATAGGAAATATCATAATTTTTGAAGAAGATTTGATTAACTAAAATAATTTTTTCATTTAGCTATTCTATAAAAACAAGTAGTTTT
Organism: Cedrela odorata; assembly: GCA_035584115.1. NCBI lineage: Eukaryota > Viridiplantae > Streptophyta > Magnoliopsida > Sapindales > Meliaceae > Cedrela > Cedrela odorata. Next base: position 48,056 of record JAXCLQ010055350.1, on the reverse strand, counting down.
CAGTATTCTAAAGTCAAATTTAAAAAATTATTAAAAATTAAAAACTTAATATTTTGTAATGAAACGAAATTCACAATGACCATACATATGTCTAATTTATTCATATAAATCAGTTTTTTTTTTAATTCATGACAAATGATTTTATAAAATTCACGAATTGATCTATCGTCATTCATTAACTCTGCGAAAAAAAAATTCCTTCATCATTTCTCCATAAAACAATGATCCCTAATTCTTAATTATATAAAAAAAATAATATTTAAAGTTTAAACACCCCAATCAGATTACAGAATTTCAATTACCATATTTTATGAAACATATATAAAAATATTGCATACTAAACTAATAACAATCATCAATCGTAAAAATGAATTTAAAATAATTAAAGAAGAAACTTATAATTTTTGTCCTTTTTTTTCTTCCATTTTCTTTTGTTGATGAATCAAAATCACTAAGGAAAAGTAGTTATTTTTTATCACCTTCGACAATTTTCATTGAAGGGGATAAAATATAACTATTATCTCTCTATAAATCTAAATCAACGTGAAAATTCAATACTATTTTGTAATTCCTCAATGAAATTCATCTAGGGAATTCGATTTTATTCTATAATTTTCTTAATAAAATTTATCAAAGGATTATAGAATTGAACTAAATTCCCTCAATGAAATTTATCAAGAGTCTACAGAATATTATCAAAAAGCCTCAATAAAATTCATCAAGGAAAATTCATATATTACTAAAATTTTTTTATTAATTTCATCAAGGCAAATTCAAAATACACAAAAAGATTGGATAAAATTCATTGAGGGAGGACCATATTAACACATAAAATTCTCATTTAAATCGAGGGATGGTCACAATGTATTGAATTCCCTTGACAAATTTCATCAAGATAAGATTGAAGAACATGTGCCCATGAACATGTCACAAACCTCTATTCTTCGTACTAATCAATCAAAATGCAATGAAATATATCCAACCTAATCAACACTTCATCACGTATATGCAAAAAATTAAAATTTTGTTCAAAACAAAGCCTAAATCATGCATTTTGTACCCTATTTCAGTTTTTAACTCTAAGATAATGAGTCAACTAACTACAAAGTAAATTAGCTTTACAATCCTCTTGTTTCGTCATCAAAAAATGGTTGTCAGTGTCCAACACAGTTAAAAGTGGTCAAATTTGAACCAAATTGATTCGAATCATCAGTTTGAATTAGTTTTAAAACTTTTTGATTAGATTTCGATTTGAAAAAAAAATCTAACCCATGAGTATCAATTTGATTTTTTATTTGAACTTGAATCAAATTACAAAAGTTGAATTGATTTAATATATTTAAAATTTATTTTTATTATTTTAATAATTACAAAGTGGTTTATTCATATTCATATTCATATTCATTATTTTATTTTAGGTTTTGTCGATTTTTTGCTAAAATGCAAAATCTTGAGATATGGAGGGAATAAAGAAAAATTATACAAAAATTAAACTCAAGTTTGTTTTTATCTAAAAAAAATTATATTTAATGCATCGTATCCTTAATTGATAAAGTACTTGTTGCGGGTAGTACTTCTTATCGACCTAAAAACTAACATATACTCACTTTCATAAATTCAAAATTAATATATATTTTATTTGATGTAAGATGTGATATTCTCACTTACTTAATTTGGTAACGCCTTTATCACAGCAAACTCAGTCATTGTGAGTCCACCTAACTCATATTGTTCATCTCTATAACTAAAATATAAATGTTTTGAAACTCACGTGCAAATAAAAATTTAAATTTGCTGTGATACCACTTATTGTGAATTCAGCATTTACTATCAAATTTAAAGTCAATAAAAATTTGGTTATCTAGACTTCTAAAAAATCAAATAAATATGTTTGTATTTATTATTTTAACTCTTAGAATGTATAGATTTTATATATTAGTATTAACATTTTAGCCTCACAATCGGAGCGGAGCTACATCTAAAAGAGTTGAAATAAGTAAACATATAATTATTTTTTTATATTTTAAAATAGTAAATTTTTTAATATTTATATTTTCTCTCACAATATAAATAAGGGTTACTTGAAAGCCATTGTTGTGATATCTTCGATCAACTTCTCCAGATTGCTGTAAGAGGACCCGCCTTCTTTGACAGCAGCACGGGCCATTCTTGCAATTTCATCCGTCGATTCCATGATCTCCTCCCACTTATTATCCATCAAGTCTCTCACTAACTTCTCAATCGTTGATCTATCACACGTGTCCTTCATATCAAATCCCATCTTCCAAACTTCACTCACACACCTACTATTAACTTGTTGATCAGCAATTTGCGGCCAACAAATCATGGGCACTCCAGCTGCAATACTTTCCAGGGTTGAGTTCCACCCACTATGGGTCAAGAACCCACCAATGGCCGGGTGAGCCAGAACCTCCTCTTGTGGGGCCCAACTGATGATGCACCCTCTTTCCTTGGTTCCCTTTTGTAGCTCCATTGGAATTGATCCATTATTCTCGGACTCTTCAGTAATCGAGTCGGATCTTATGACCCACAAGAACCGTTTTCCGCTGTTGACTACTCCATGCCAAAACTCGAACATTTGGTCACGGGTGAGCCCGACCAAACTCCCAAAACTGACATACAAAACAGATCTCGACGGCTGAGAATCGAGCCACTTCAGGCAGCTTTTGTCTTCTTTACGTAGAATACCGTTGGATGAGACAGATGGGGAGGAATCTTTGATACGCGATTTAAAGAGAGCGTCTAGTGGGCCAATAGTGTAAATTTTGGTGTACAAAGAGGTAAGTCTAGAAATAATGGGGGCTTCAATTTCGTAACAGGTGTTGAGAATGAGAGCAGAAGCTCGAGTCATGGTAGAGGTTTCTCCAAGGAAGAACTCCAAAACGCATTCATCGGCTGCGTCAACTCTGCAAATGCCTGGAAGATCTTTACGCCGAAAAACATTTTCGAATCCTGGAATGCTAGTAATGGGTTTGTCCATATCGTTATCTGCAATTACATGATGCATCTGAATAAACTTCTGTCATTCGTCCAAAACACATATCAAAGCCATGTAATAGAATAATGAAAATATGGAATGCTAGCTTGTAATAGATATCATTTTCTCCTTCATAATATGTGAAAGTGAAACTTTGTAAGTGCAGGGTTTCTCGTTCTACAGAAGGTGGAATACATTACTGAGCATGCTTTACAGCATTAACGATCACAAATATAACAAAAGATTAGAGACTAAGACTGCCACCAATTATCAAGCTTACATACATCCAAGAGAAGGACCAAAAATTACGGCGTCCTTGACGGTAGTTTACCCTTCTTCAAATAAACATCATTTTAAAAACATTATGTAACGCCCTCCTAAACATCATTTAAAAAATAACGCACTCTTATTCTCCCTTAAGCCGGCAGACGAGACAACCAACGACCCACTAAGTACTAACTTAATGCCTAATGGCTAGACTTCTATATTTTATAATTTCTGGTTTCTTTATAAATAATTTAAATCTTAATTGCAAATTCAATTTGAAAAAGTTTGTAACATACTCTTGACCTGGTCTTTTTTCTTTTTTTAATTTGGAAAATTCAATTTAATTAAGCAGTAAATAAAGTAAAAATATTATGTTTTGATATTGAAATCAAAATGACTAATCTAATCTTGATTGCACTTTAATATTAATGTAATATATCATAAGATTCTCAAAGAAAATTAAAAAAAAAATAGTAGAAAACCATTTTCGTAAAAGAATATGCGGATACACCCTTAGACGTAACTCTAAAAATTACAAGAAAATCACCTGGAAATGGAACCTCCCCTTCCTGGATGAGCTTGGAAAGATGGAAGTAAGTCCAAGTGCAAGAAGCACTGTAAGTACGAAAAGCGACAACAGGAATTCCAATCTCTTCCGCAACATCAATAGTCGCAAAAGACATGATACCATCTGTTATAATACATGTTGGCCGCCGCCACGGTCCTGTTTCTTCCCTTAGTGAAGTCAGCAGCCGACGGAACCCGGGCTTGCACTCAGTCTTGATGGAGGTGAAAATATCTTTGCCAGTTAAACCAGAAGCTAGTAGATCGGATGGTAGACCATCAGGAATGGACCTGAAATGAAAATTAGGGAATCGATTGCAGAAGGAAGTTATATCGGTGTTACGAAGTAGATGACCATGGTTGTTATCAGTGTTTACGAAGGTGACTTGAAAATCTTCATGGCTAAGAAGCTCAGCTAGTCTCATCAATGGCTTGATGTGGCCCTGCGTAGGGAAAGGCAAGATCAGTACGTGAGGAAAATGTATTTGCTCCATTTGTGAGGGATGAAGATCTTGCACTTGTTTCTTTGTTATATATGCAATCAATATGGAAAATTCAAAGCTGCTAGGTTTAATTGTATGTATAGAACTTTATAATCCAATATATATTAAGGTCCCTTTCGTGATGTTTAGAACTTTATAATAATAAAAAATTGTATTGCTCGGTTGTGACCACAAATTGTAATTAAAATTATAATATTACACATGGCCCTTTGAAATTTAGATTGAGTGCTGTGTTTCTCTACTTCTTCTCACCATTTATTTCCACACATTCACGTCATTTCTGTTAAGCCTGGAAGATCAAACCATTAATTAGACATGAAATTAAACACATGATCATAATTTAGTGAAGGGGTGCAGCACGGAGAATACTTGACTTTCGTATTTATACAATTTTTGAATTCTCAATTTGACTCTGGAATGGTCTTAATTTAATCCACTTTTCCAGGTTACTAGGACCCGCCTTCCTTGACAGTATCACGAGCCCTCTTTTCAATTGACTCGTTAACTCCATGGTGTCCTCTCTATTATTATCCAACGAGTCTCTCACCAACTTCTCAACCGTTGATCTATCACGCGTCTTTCATATCAAATCCAGTCTTCCAAACCTCACTCACACACCTGTTAATTACTTACAGGCACTCTAGCTACAATACTCTCCAACGTTGAGTTCCATCCACTGTGTGTCTTGGAGCCCGGCTTTTCGCATCATGTTTCCTTGGTCCCTTGATCAAGCTCTACTGGAACTGGGCCAATACCGGACTCTTCAACAATCAAGTCGGATCTTATGACCCACAAATACCGATTTCCACTATTGACTATACCATGCCAAAACTCTAACATTTGATCAATAGTAAGTCTGATCAAACTCCCAAAACTGACATATAACACTGATCTTAGCAACTGAGAATCAAGCCACGTCATACAGCTTTTGTCCTCTTGTAATAAAACATCGTTGAATGAATCTGATGGAGAGTAGTGTATTTCGAGGCTAGAGCTCATATTATTTGGATCAAAATTCATCAATAATTTTTGTCACTTTATTGACTTGGATGATTTAGCTAACAGATTTAATTGTTATATTGTATCTATTAGGCGACATCAGAAAATAGGTTAGCAAGACAGAGATCTATTCGGTTGAATTCAATTCATCCCTCTCTTTGTTACAAGCTCTCAGAAATCAACCCAAGTCTCAGTATTACTATGCCTTTACCTAAAAGCTTAAGTTCAAAGCTAAGCCCAGACAATTGTATTTAACACTCAGAAGTTGGCAGTCTTTTTGAAGCAACAAGTTTTCCAGGAAGAACACGCGATGAATGAAAATCAAATTAAGAAGAGCCCCCATACGAATAATGTCGTCCAGGTGAAACTGCCTGCAAAATATGCTCCGAATCCACTCCACTCCCCCGTTGGGAGGGTATAATTTCATGCAAGGGCATACGTTTGCTTTTTCGGTTCCATGTACAACTTTGTCTTTTACTCGTGATCAACTGCTGTTGTGCATAAAATGAAATGTGAACGAAGTTGATGGAAAACGTTTTTGACACAGTGCCTGACGTGGCTGAAATCATGCAAATACGGTTGTCGTTTTGTATTAGTTGCACTGTAGTTGTGAGTAGTGGCATTTTCCTTGCAAAAAGAAAATAATGTCATCCAATAAACAACTCAACGTCGTAAGATAGTGAGTTTGCAAATCCTTGTCAACATATATTGAAAGTATGGTCCTGGATTTCCCAGAATTTCTGTAGTAGAATTTACATTTTTGGTTGCACAAACCTGCCCAAAAAACTTGAAAAGTTTTAAAGTATATTATTTAACAGGGAAGTTATCATTTAGTTAGTCTAGTTTTGCCAAGTTCTCTAAGCATACACAAGAAGATCTTACCATGATACAAATGATAAATTTTCTTAAGAAATGAATATTGTCGAAAGTTCTAAAATTTTCAAAAACACTAAAAGTTATGGTTATAGACCTAAGAAAAAGAATTTAAAGATTAAGAATAATCAACTTCCCTATAAAAGAATTTTAAGAAGATAGGTTGTGCTATGTCTAAATTAACTGCAGAAGGTTGCCTGAATTTACATTATATTAACTGCAAATCTAAATAAATGCAGTAAGAATATTTAGCATGAACTGTTGTGTTCACAAGTCAACAGGTGAAGCATCATGAATACAGATAAACCATTGATCATCAATCATCTCAAACACATTGGTTACAAATTGTCCTCCCCAACTGCTGCCTCTTGTCCTTATAAATTCAATCAAAGTAACATACCCGATATTCCCTCTAACATGAACACGAACATCTTTCAGCTCAATAGACAGCGGAATCATAATTCATCCATACAACCTCCCAACTTTCCATAACAGAATCATAACCAGATATACCACTCGCCCCTTGGTGCACACAACACACATTATCCCCATTCGCCCATAGGGCATGCATGGTGGCAGATCACCGTTCTTAAATGAATCATAAAAACGGGCATTTGCTGCCAGCACTGAAGTTCTCGATCCTCTTCCAGCATTTGAAGGCTATCTCTAATTTTTGCTGCTTGGGCATAGTCTTCCTCCTCAATGGCAATCTGTGATTCTCGCTTTAGAATTTCCTCGTCCAACATAATGCTTTCACCACTTAAGTGTCCTCAGTATCATCACTTTTTTTTCACTTGACACGGTCTTAATGGCTACAGTTGAGAAGCTTGTCCAGAAGGTGCTGCACTAAATTAATATATAATTAGATCCTGCTTGATATGCAAGTATGATGTAAAATAAAAGATAATGAGATGCGGTTAAACAGATAAAAGGCACCCTAGAATACAGATATTTGTTACCCAGTCCATTTCAGAGGAATGCTCCAGCACCTAAGACAGAGTCTTAAGAGTATAAAATATCGGCCTTAATCTCATTTCAACCTATGAGAACAATGCAACCTTACCAAATTCATATGAACTAGGAGTTAAGAAAAATGAAAAAAGCTTCAATGGCTTTTTTGTATTGTAAGGGATGACAAGAACAATTTTGTTGTATTGTTATTATCTCAACTTGTAAAGATTACAGAGGAATGAATAATACAAAAGCGATGAAGCTACACCATAAGAGAATATAAAAGTAAAAAAGAAAGAGAGAGCGAGCGAGCAGTCATAAGTAAGATATGAAATTTAGGCTTTTGCAATGAAGAATTACAGTGAAGATGCTGGTTTGTTTTGCAACAAAAAAACTTTTGTCTTCTGGAGCTGTCATTTGTTTC
>JAXCLQ010055350.1:0-36310 GCA_035584115.1 Cedrela odorata | reverse complement strand
TTAATAACAATTAATTACATAATTTATCGGTCACATCATAACGGCAGTAACTAGGAATTTTCTATTTTTCAAATTTTGAAAAATAAAAAATCCTCGGTTTTATTTTTCTTCCCTCAACTGTCTCTCCGTGTTGAACTCGCGTATTTTATGACAGACAAAACTCAAACGCGAGAAACAACACGACGAAGGAGAGCGATTAGAAATAGAGAGAATCTGAGCGGCGATTTTTTGTCCTCCGATTAATACCTAATTAACGCTTTATTCAGTCGGCGTCTCTTGCTATTCAACGCACCTTTCTCTAGTTAGTTTCTGCAAGTACTCTCCAATTTCTTGATATTCACCGTAGATCGCGATTTGATCGGCTAATAACCGTTTGTTGGATCTTCGAATCGAAATTAATCTAATTAGAAAAAGTTGAAGAGTTAGATGAAGGAATTTTGTTGAGGTCAAGTGTTTTGTTAGAGGTTTTTATTTTAATTTTTTAATGATGTTGACCTTAATAGTTGGGTTGTGAAGTACTATGGAAGTTGTTGTTACACGACAAGAAGAAGATGACGCTTTACATTAGTCGCGAAGCTTCAAAGGTTTCCTCTCTTTGCAATTTCTTTGTCTACTTTCTTATTCTGATGCTTTACAAACGTATTATTATTATTATTTTTGTGTTTTGGGATTTGATTGAAATGGTGTGGCTTATCGTTGGTCTGTTTTGAAGCTATGGAAGAGAATTTGTGCAGAGATTACTACAGAAATCATCCTCCTTCTCGACAACTGGAAATACCTTCTCGCCGGTCTAGTTTTTCAGGTCCCATATTATAATTTATTTATTTATTCTTTTTGGATATATTTATTTTCTTCTTTTTAGTGTTTTGAGCATCATGGTCATCAGGAAATTTGGTGAAATTTCCTTTTATATATATTTAATTTTTTATTTAATCAAACAAATGCAGGCTCTGGTGAGAGGTTACAATCACTGTTTGTTACTCTCCGTAACTTTGAGAGGAAACTTATGCTTTTAGTTTTGGCATAAGATAATTTAGGAGGGATGCCTTGTTTGAACTCTCAAGGTTTTGTCCCAAGTGAACGTCATTATCTAACTTATATCCCCACTATAATATGTTTTTGGAAAATTTGGAACTTTTTAACTGGTTTAGTTTTAATTAAATTTGCTAATCATATTGGTTGTTCACGGTTAGCTCTTTTGCCATGTTACTACACTGCTAAAATTAATAGGTCAAACGTGTGTTTAGAAATCTCAGGTCATCTGTATGCTAATATGTTGTCCATTGTTATTTAAGTGCACTTTTTCTGTAACTGGGGTGGTCTTTTATCCATGTTCTCACCGATTTATTCTAGGCGTGAACTTTTTTTTTGCCTTTTTGTTGATCTTCCTTTTTGATTCTTGATTCATTTCTAATGTTTGATTTCCTTTTTTCTTTTTACTTGTCAACAGTATATACATGGTCTTGCAGCCCGAGGAGTACATTATATACATCGCCCAGGACCAACACTACAGGATCTTGGATTCATTCTTCTTCCGGTTTGTGCCAATAATTATTTTTTTTTTTGTTTTTTGCTTTTCTGTATAATGTAGTGTATGTTATAGGCATTTGTCACTTATATTTCATCCCGGTGTAAATGCAGGAGCTCGGGCAAGATAAAGCTTACATCAGTGAGACTCTGTTTACGTTCATATTTTTATCGTTTTTCTTGGTAAGGTTCTTCCCATATTGTTGTCTCCATTGTTTTGCTTATATCGTTATTGACTTATACTTGCATTTGGTGGCATCGCATTCATTTTTCGTTCACCAGATGTTATAGATTTTCTATATGTTAAGGGGTGCTTCTACTGAAGGTGGAATTTTTGTAGAGAAAAAAAATATTGATTACAATGGGCATGTAAATGTGTGACATGCTTACTGGAATTCTTGCTGAGAGTATTATTGTCTACGCTATCAGCCTGTGCTATCCTGCATAAATGCGAAGTCTTCAATGTGCTTCCAAAAATAAAGTGAACTGCAATATTGGTGTTGGTATTCAAACTGGTGTTTGGCCCATATTTCTACAAGTATATTGAGACATTACAAAATTGCTAATCCCCAATTTCCCTTGTCACCGGTTTACAGAATCCTATGTGGATGGTTAACCAAGAGGAATTGATTTTGGACTTTGATTAGTTTATAAATCTATGTTTAAAATATTTGTTATGGACATTATTTTTTCTTATGGACATTTGTTCTTCTTTATATTTGAGTTGTGCACAAGTGCTTTAGAAAAAAGCCTTGATCTCATATTTAATGTTTGTATAATATCCTGTTTATTCATTTGCAGTGGACTTTCCATCCTTTCATCTTGAAGAGCAAAAAGATCTACACAGTCCTAATATGGTGTAGGGTTCTGGCATTTTTAGTTGTGAGTGCTGATTACTTCATGTTTTAGAACTACTGATCATCAATATATTTGATACTTTAGGATTTTATTTTATTTTTCAAATTTTTTGCCCTCTCACTTATATATATGCCGACTTAACTACATTTTGAACTGCTACTGCTCTTTTTAGGAGAGGCAGTTGAATGATTTTTTTTAAAGTTTCATTGTATTCTTAATGAATGCACCATGATATGCATGTTTTTTGAACAGGAGAGGATTATCAGGGAAGGAGATTTCCTCATAATTTTCATATTCTAAGATGAAGTGGGGTGGCAGTATACAGAATTCTAAATTGCTATATTCCATAAATAATGTTATGTAAAACAAATTGATTGTTAATGTACAACCCTTGCTCAATGAATTAGGGTCTCAAGAGGGGTTGATCGAGTTCAGTTATTGGTCTTACTAAAATGGTCATCAAGTCTAATAATTTTTTAAAAAATATATATTTACTTAAAATTTGCAATATACCTAGTTGATACAAATTCAGTGCTAAATCTTTTCCGATACCCCCTTGTAATTTGATTGATAGGTTGTCATAATTTATGGACTCTGCTCCAATCACTGTGTTTTTTTTTTTTTTGTATTGGAAGCAGCTTCTGTATCTGTTTTCTAACAGTTGCTGCCTTTTTGCTTATCACAGTTTTCTCAAATTCTCCGGATTATCACATTCTATTCTACCCAGCTTCCAGGTCCAAACTATCATTGCCGTGAGGTAAAGTCTTTGATGCATGTTTATCATTTTGTCATGCACTGTAATAGCGAAATATTATGCTTTAAGAGAATGTTTGTATAAACATTTTTTTTTCTTTGGTTGAGGGATGGGATACCTTTTCGAAAATTAAATTTATGTAATTTGTTGGAAAAAGAATGACATTAGGCTAAGCTTTTCTGTGTTTGCAGGGCTCTAAACTTGCCACATTGCCACGTCCACAGAGTGTACTTGAAGTCCTCTTGATTAACTGTATGTACTCTTGTTTGATTAAAGTCCTCTTTGTTCATTGCTTCAAAATAGCTTTTTTACTCATTTGGTTTGTCAAATGTGCAGTTCCGCGGGGAGTAATATATGGTTGTGGAGATTTGATATTTTCATCACACATGATCTTTACTCTAGTCTTTGTGCTCACTTACCAGAAATATGGCACACGAAGGTAAAGTTGCGCATTTGCTCACTTCACCAATTATGTTATATTGTTCTTTTCTCCTCTCCATCAAAATATAATTTTCTAATTTCTTTTCCATGGAACACTAGGCTTTTTTCAGTAAACTACTTATAGATTTTATTGAAAGCTGATCCATGCTTATCTAATTTATGGCCATTATGAAGATATTGAATTTGTTATCTGGTAAAAAGTATCAGCTGGATGAATCTGACTGTAATTTAATGGATTGTGTCAGCAAAAAGCTTTCCACTATTATAAGTAAGCTGTTTCTGGCCGGAGTTGTACTTGGATGGAATCTAAACGTATAATGCTGCATGATGTTACTGCATCTTACTAGATATGTGGAGTTGATTGTTTCCTATATGCAAAATTGCAGGTTTATGAAACAGTGTGGTTGGTTGCTAGCTGTTATTCAAAGCCTCTTGATTGTAGCATCCCGCAAACATTATACAGTTGATGTTGTTGTTGCTTGGTATGAAGAAAGAACATATTTGTTCTTTTTCTATTGTTTTTAATTATTTCTGTGCGGTTTTTCATGAGTCCACACTATGAATCTTTGCAGGTATACTGTTAATCTAGTGGTGTTCTTTATAGACAAAAAGTTGCCAGGTTAGTATTTTTTTATTTTATTATACTGAATATTGTTCATTTTCTTTTTCCTTTTGGGTTGCGGCCCTGACATTCTGATACTGCAGAATTGCCTGATCGAACCAGCGGAAATTCACCTCTGTTGTTGCCTGTGAGCATCAAAGACAAGGAGAGTAGGACCAAAGAAGAGAATCTCAAGCTCTTGAATGGGAACTCTGTAGACCCTGCAGATTGGGTATGTGGATTTTTAATTCTCTATAATATCCTTTTTCAAACAGCTTCAAATTGATCTAAAACTTGGCCATTTACATGTTTGTCGTTATTTTCAGAGGCAGAGAACACAAGTCAATGGCAAGTTTATGGAAGATGGAAATGGACTCCATTCTGATACTACAATGAATGGTGCTTAGATGATGGAAGCTGATGCTACCGCCTTAATGGGATCTTCTTTGAGGACTACTAATTAATTCTTGTTACCATGGATTGAAGGGATTAGTTGCTTGAGTTATTGATCCTTTTTCCCGAACTGGTAAAAAATTGATTTGTATTTTAGAGAAAATGCAGTTGCATTATTAGGCTTGTATATGTCTCAGTCATGCTCCCATCTTGTTTAGAACGATTGTCCATCATCAGCATAAGCATGTTATCTTAATGATAGTTAAATTGCTGCCATTATTCTTCTTCATGTAGTGTCAGCCTTTAGGTTGCTGTTGAAATTCTCCTTACTCTTACTAATTTATATGATCAAGAACAAAATTATCTGGCAAATCCAAAAGGCTTTCGGTAATGCTATTCGGACAGCAATTCCCAATCCAGAATAAAAAAAATCTATATGTTCGCAGCCAAACTTTAAGAAATGTTTTAACAAACAGTTGGTGATTATCAATCGGCATGAGCTAAAGGCACGTGATGTTTCTCTTCTGGTACTGTTGCATGTGCTTTTGGTGCAGGTTCTCCTCGTCCATACCCACGTCTTCTTGTCTACGCTTTGCATTTATGCGTCAAAATCTAAACCTTTATGAGCACGAAAAGTTTCAATTTAAAACGGAAACTGCTACTTACATCACATGCCATCACTCCCATCTTTCGAACAGATCACACGAAATCGGGTACTACGTTACAAATCTTACATGATAAAGAAGCAAAACATTCATTATTCAAACAAGCATGCCATACTTTTTTGGCTTTACTTTTCAGAATATGGTGTCAGCCCACATGTCAAGATGGTCCTAATTGTTGGAAATAGTTGTTGTTTGATTGGCATGTCGAATTTTATTTGGTCCCAACAATATCAAAGAGTGATACTATATACATGAAAAGCTATAATACAAAATTTGTATTTAATTAATGTGTATTTCATTAAACATTCGTAGAAAATCACTCCATTACATAATTGAAGCAGGGCATTTCTCACATCACTTTTTCGAGAATACCTTATTTGTAAGTGCCCTAACTAAATTACAGGCAATTTTAACTGTGCAACACATCCGCTGCTGCCTTTAAAAAAAATCAATGATACAGCCTTTTGCATTTGCTGGACAAAAAATCTTCCGGGACAGATGTTGGAAAACAAAATCTTGCAGCATCATAAACATATGTTTGTATATATTTTTTTTATTCTTGATAGTTATTTATCCGTATAAAATTTTCGAGGATATTGGCTGTCTGCCTGTACAACAGCTAGCTTTGCTTCGCCCATGTGGGCTCTCTTTCAAATTGTGCGGCTGTTGACAATTGACAGCATATGGGGCCTGTTGGTCGACCGAAAAAATTGCGGTGCTGGGCGCAATTTAAGCTGATAAGAGTGAGTCAAATAAAGAATAAGAAATGGGTATGTATGCCTTCATAATTATTTATCGATGGATGGATGCATGTCTGCTATATAACGAACCACTTTCTTCCTTTACATGCTATTTCTTTTTCCTGTAATGCGGGTCCTCTTGAACTCTAATTGGGGTGTACTCGTAATTATACCAACTGTCAGATTTTGACTTGTTAGAAATGTTTATGTTTTTACTGTTTTGTTATCTGTATCAGCCATGCTTTTGTTCCTATTTTTATTAGTACGAGCCACTCCATGATACAAACGGACTGCCATTTGGTTTTGGTTGTTGTCACTTCATAAAAATGTGAGGTTGGTGAGACAAAGCGATAAGTATGCAATGCAATATTGCTTTCAAAAATCAACTCTATTCCATGTGGTCACTCCACGCTATACTTGTTTCTTTCAGTATTAAGAATTGGTATAGCGATCACATTTATTTTCTGAGTACTTGTCATATCATCTGCCGTTATATAATATGAATATGCACTCTCAATACAGTGTCACAAACTTCACGCCAATGTTGAGTTGCTGCATGCATGCAATGCATGAAGCCCGGCAAAACTTTACCACCACATCAGTTAGAAACTGAAACCAATCCCATTGAGCTGAATCTCAGTGCAAATAAATCAAACAATTTGTTAGTCTAAATCGGCTGTGTTTAATATCAAAAGTTATCCCATATGCTATCCAGTCGTTAAACATTTCAAGCCAAAGAGAATAGTTCTCCCAATAATCAATCACTCTTTAGAAGAGTAGTTGCTAACTTCTCCCTCCACTTGGAGGCAGAGTGTTCGATCTTCCGCAATGGAGGAAGTTTGCCCCCTTGAAATTACTCTCGCAGTAGACTTCTCTTTCGGCGAGGAGAAGAATCTGGGTGCACCATGATGTTGAAACAAAAACAGATAGTCTTGCGTTAACTCATTCTAATGAAGGGCTAATAATGTCCATGTCCCTAAATATTGTAAAATTAAATATAAGAACATAGTTTGTATTTCCTTTCACATAAATCCCTACTGTTATATTTTTAAGAACTCAAGTGAAAATAACAAGAGAGACAAACTCAAGGATTTTGGTCCATTTTATTCTAGATTTGAAGTAATGAAATTCTTTTTTTCCCCTTAACATTTCAATAGCTTCACAAAATAATAGGGGCCTATATGAAACATATTATAAACTATGAGTTTATATGTAATATTTTGAAACTCATGGACCCGGATGTTATCACCCTAATGTCTATTCTAATTGTTTTAGGTTACACGTCAATCGTATTGATTGCTTTTGACCCACAGAATTCGACCCCTGCTTCAATCGCTTCGCCGCCTACCTACACATACCAGATTTATCCGAAATATTAATAGAAAGACAAAAAAGCCCCTAATAATACCAAAAATTACTGGTTCAAAATAAAGAAAACAATAATGGAAGAGAATGATGAGATTTTGCAGAAAGCTGAAGCCAAAAGAGTGAGAAAAGGCACTTTACAAAACCCACATGAAGCGTGGCGTACACTCTTGGATCACTGGAGTTTTATCATCTAAGTCCCCAATTTTTGTATTTTCTCAACTAAAAGCATAGTTTATCAAAATGAATTAAATAAGACTCTGAAAGACTGAAACTCATGATAAAATGACCGAAATATTATTTATTATTAATTCATGAACTCTTGCCAACATTCAGGATAGTAAGGTTAATTGGGTCATTTGAAAAGGAATCAAGGACCTATTTAATATAAACAGAAACATTATATACTTAGTTGAGAAAATATACAAAATTAGGGGCGTAGATAATAATCCTCCTAAAAAATTTCAGATTTTATTACCGCGTGAGAGCAGTGGCAACTAAAATAAAAAACTCTTTTGATTCTCTCTCTGTCGATATTGAAACTTATTTGACTAAGCAGAAAGCTTCCTGTCCAGAGAGTGTTTCAGAGTTTCAGTTTCGCCTTGCACGGAAGCAATGCGCACCGTCTGATTATTTGGAAAGACTTTTATCATTGGGTAGTCACCGTCTGATTCGAATCAAAATGGGAGCCCGTTGCTCCAAGTTTTCTCTTTGCTGGTTCCATTGTCACCTCAAGCCTTCCGTCCTTGAATCCTCCGATCTCGGTACTCACTCTCTATTTTTCTCTCTTTTTGATGACATCTTTGTAAATTTGGAGGAACAATTTGAGTGATTGTGTAATTTTAATGCAGAGAATGGGAGCAAAAATGACCGGAATGCATGGCCGAGTTTCACGGAGTTCAGTTTGGAGCAACTGAAAGCTGCCACGAGTGGTTTCTGTTCCGACAACATAGTGTCGGAACACGGTGAAAAAGCTCCCAACGTTGTTTACAAAGGAAAACTCGACAATGACCGTTGGATCGCCGTTAAGCGGTTCAACAAGCTCGCCTGGCCCGATTCTCGACAATTCCTTGTCCGTTTATTAATTCCATTATTTATTATATTTTAATTAAATTTTTTATCTTTTGCTTTTAATTTTAAGTTAATGAGAGTTTTTAAAATGTGGTTTAGGAGGAGGCGAGGGCAGTGGGGAGTTTAAGGAGCGAGGCATTGGCGAATCTGATTGGTTGTTGCTATGAAGGCGATGATAGATTGCTGGTCGCAGAGTTTATGCCACATGAAACTCTTGCCAAACATCTCTTTCACTGTGAGTTACTCTTTTGAGTTGGGTTTGTTAAGAAATTTTGATTTGTTACATACATTGTGTTATAACTTCTTGCCGTGCATCTATAGGTTTGGTTAAGGCTGGTCTTTCTTTTAAATAGGTATTATATATGCTCGGGAAGTCCAAAAAGTAAAAGTGGCCTTGATTTCTTTTTTCCAATAAGCTAGCAAAGTAATTGACTATACTAATCATAGAGTTATGATTTATTGCAATTCTTCAAAGCAGAAAAAAAACTGATTAAATTGATCCAAACGACTGGTTTATGAGTGAAATTATTCGACTGGTGGGTATGTATGGCAGTTCATTGTCTGTCATACAAAATACATCGCCATTGATGTATTGCATAAAGTAGTAATTGTCTATGTTTGAATTTGTTGACTCTATGGTTGTTAATGATAAAAAAATGATACAGGGGAGACCCAGCCCATGAAATGGGCAATGAGGTTGAGGGTGGCACTCTATTTGGCACAAGCGCTGGAATATTGCAGCAGCAAAGGAAGGGCACTATACCACGATCTCAATGCTTACAGAATTTTGTTTGATAAGGTAAGTAGTATTGTGCTGATTTTTGTTTATTTATTGAACTGTTTTGATAGCTAGGTAATAGTTGTGGATCTTTGGTTGGCAGGATGGCAATCCCAGGCTCTCTTGCTTTGGCCTTATGAAAAATAGCAGAGATGGCAAAAGTTACAGTACAAACTTGGCTTTCACCCCTCCTGAATACTTGAGAACAGGTAGGCACAGTTTCCAGGAATACATCCTGACGAGATATTTATACACAGATAAGCGGTAATATTCTCTCAGTCTAAACTTTTTGTTTCAAGTGTAACTGTAATGGGATATTGACATAGTAATTAATCCGTATAGTCAAGAATATTGACTTGGTGTTGGTTATAAAATGATCTTGCTATTTCCCGGGAAAGATCTAAATTCAAAATTCATTGTTAAACAAGTTTCTAATGTACGAACCTGATATAGATCCTCTGTAGAAATTCGGTTTTTTTGTGATTTCATAACAATAAGTCTAAATGGCATGCATTCTTAGTATAAGCTAATGCTAACTGTGCGTATGTCATCCATTGGCAGGTAGAGTGACCCCAGAAAGTGTTGTGTACAGCTTTGGCACGCTGTTGCTAGATCTTCTGAGTGGCAAACATATTCCTCCCAGCCATGTAATTCATTCTTCTTCTATGTCAGAACTAAACTTTTGTAGATGTCATTGGCTATAAGGTGTCTGAGTTGAAAATCATGACCTTTAGTCTGTTAAGACTCTTATGTTGTGTTTGCAGGCACTTGACTTGATTCGTGGCAAGAATTTCTTAATGTTGATGGACTCTGCTCTGGAGGGTCATTTCTCAAATGATGATGGAACCGAGTTAATGCGGTTAGCTTCTCGTTGTCTGCAGTACGAAGCTCGTGAGAGGCCAAATGCCAAGTCCCTTGTCACTGCTCTCATGTCACTTCAGAAAGAAGCAGAGGTATATAGAATATTTGATTGAAAAATTATTTGTTTCTCTACTACCTGAAGTTCTGTCTTGATTGAAAAATTCCTTCAAAGTCAGTGGCTCTGTGTTTGTGGAAAATCCATTTCTTGATGCAAAACACCCATCTACTTTATTTCTACTGCCATGGAGAACATTTTCACGATCAACATGATAATTCATGCCTGCATCACTCCCCATGCCCCTTCAATAATGTTGATTGTATGTTTTTAAAGTAATAATAAAATTATTTTGAAATTGTGGTATAACCTTTGCTTGCACTAAAAGAGGGAGTGGAAATCAAATAATGGCTTTGCTCGTCATATCTAACTGCCAAACCTTCATCTCTGTGTGTGTGCGTGGAATGGCAAACATTCGTAGAGGCAGATCTGCTTTTGCACAATTTAATTATCTGCTTGAGAAGACCATAATATCTCATTAGTTGGAGTTTTAGCAGGTTTCGTCATATGTTTTGCTGGGTATCCCGCATGAAACTGCACCTTCAACACAGCCTTTGTCATTAACATCTTTTGGTGAAGCTTGCTTGAGATTGGATCTCACTGCCATACATGAACTGTTGGAGAAGATTGGATACAAGGATGATGAGGGCATCGCTAATGAGGTTTCCTTGTTGCTGTCCTACAGTTTATATTTTATTGTATTCTGTAAAAAATGTTCTTCTGTAATGCATGTTTTGAACACAATAGTAAATTTGGAGCGTCGAATGTATGGGAGATTTGGTCTGTATTACTAGTTGGTGAAATCCCTGGTCAGAAACTCAAGAATAAAGGTTTACTTTGTGTTGGACATGAATTCTTATGAACCATCTCAAAAAGGAGAGAGAATCGTTCTGTTACTTTACAATTTGAATGGTTAACAATGATACAGCACTTGCAAAATTTCTCTTTAGATTATTTTCCTAACCCTTTTAAGTGCTTTGACTTAGTTTTCATGGCCCTGCAGCTTTCTTTCCAGTTGTGGACCAGTCAGATGCAGGATACTTTGAATTCTAAGAAGCATGGAGATACAGCATTTCGAGCTAAGGATTTTTCAATTGCAATTGATTGCTATACACAAGTGAGTCTTCTATTTTGGAAATTATTTTGGTTTGCTATTTCAGTTTGGCACCTCACATGCTTTTCATCACTATTACAAATTCCAAGTGATAAAATACTGAAAGAAAACATTCATTGGATTGATAGGAGTATGCACATGGAAACTAGACATATTAAGCACAATCTTATGTGAACAGATACAAGGCTGATGAATATTCATTGCATAAATGAATTTTGTTGCTACTAGCTATTAATTTGATGATAAATGTATTGCAAGTTTAGTGTTTCACCTATGGTTATAAGCAGTTGATGTATGTTGAATGTGAAATTTAACTATTCTTGTTGATTTGCACGAGGCTTAAACTTTTTTTTTTTTTTTTTTTCTGTCTTCTCTAGTTCATTGATGGGGGAACTATGGTTTCACCAACCGTGTATGCCAGGCGCTGCTTGTCTTACTTGATGAATGACCTGCCACAAGAAGCTCTTGGAGATGCAATGCAAGCGCAGGTAGTGTCTCCTGAATGGCCTACTGCTTTATACCTTCAAGCAGCTTGCCTCTTTAGCCTTGGGATGGAGAATGATGCTCAAGAAACTCTCAAAGATGGGACAAACTTGGAAGCCAAAAGGAACAAAAATTGAAATGTATAGTTTTCTCTTTTGTTTTATTTTGAACTTTCTCCTATAATTATGCCTAGGCCCCTTGTATTTATTTGGTCATTCGTATATTTATTTTTTTCTTTTTCCATTTTCAGCTTTTGCAATGTCATAATTTATACTTTTGCAGTTCTTCATGGTCAAGTCTTCATCTTCAATCATATTTATAGAAGAATGTTTGAAGGCATCGTAAATTTGAATGGAAGTTAATGTGAAATAATATATGTTGTAAATCTTTAGAATGGAGACTTGAAACATGGATTTTTAAGCTTTTTTTAAATTGTTATTTGCCTCTTCTCTCGGTTGAGATTGTTTATGGGATTTACATTCAAATCGCTTATAGGATAAGACAAATTTTGATTGAATTTTGTAGTAAGCAGTAGTGAAAAATTAAGAATATAATATTCATAGAGAATTTAAAGAATATAATATATGAAATTCATGAAAGAAAAGAAAATTGAAATTAGAAAACTTAATTTTGAATTTCTATATAAATTTATAAAAATATAACAATCATTCATGTATTTTTTGAGATTTAACTCTTATCTTTGAAGAGTTGTAATATTTTAAGTTGTAATTCTATTAAAAATTTTAATTAATTTTTAAAATTTATAACATTTTATAAAGTTTTTTTAAAAATGAAATTAATTAACAGTATCTCCATTTTCCATGCGCCATGTGTACGTGCCAAGTGTGTTTAATAAGCACCAAAAGTGTCATGTGCCATGACACACATTTACATGTGCGAGCCATAAGTATTCCATATATTTAATATCTTTATCACATTATAAAATATAAATATTTATAAGGTATTAAAACACCTTGTTAATTTCCAATATGAGATTTAGTTGTTAATCATTTTATTTATATTTGAAAAAAAATAAACCAACAATTCTCTACTTATTTAAATATAAATTAAATTATCTTTTTAAAAATAAAACGATATTTATGAATACATAAAAATATCTTTCGATTTAAAATTTACTTTAGTGTAAGTGCCATAAAGTATTTGTCAAAATCTTTGATAATTTACTGCTTTGAACTAATTATTTCTTTGACAAAACCACTCGCTCCACGTACATAACTCATTATGTGTTATTATATTCTATATCATACCCATTTAGCACTTTTAATGGTCACGTGTTTATCTTGTTTCATGAACTTTTTTTTAAAAAAAAACTCTAACTCTCATTTAAAACGGCACCATTTCAAAGTTTATATAAGTAAAGTTCTTCCAGTGTCTTTATTACATTTAAGATATTTGTCACTTATAAACTAAAATTCATTGACATTTTAATCTCTCTTTTGTAACATTCAACATTAATCATCTTAAATAAAACTATTCAATTTAGTGTTGAAAAAACTTTCCATAATTTAATGACTTGTTTTTACCCTTTGAACTATAAACTAATTTTTTATTAATATTTGTTTAGGTTTCCATCATTATTAGATCGTTCAATTTAAGAGTTTTATTCCCATCCTTCTAGATGTGGATTTAACCAAGTCTCTTGTCATAGGCTTGGTAAATTAATTTGCTAGATTTTCACTATATTTCATATAAGTGAGAGAAATAATTTCACTCTTGATTAATTTTCTCACATAATCATGTTTTAGACTAATGTGTCTAGACTTTCTATTATATACTTCGCTATATGCTTGTGCTAAAGTGGCTTGACTATCACAATGTGTAGATATTGCTGATATATTCTTTAAGATAAGTGAGATTTCTAGTAGAAGATCCCTTATCTACTCTACTTCATTCCGTGTTGCTGCCAAAGTAACAAATTTTGATTCTATGGTTGAGTATGTTATGCACATTGTTTCTTGAATTTTCAAGAAATTACACCTCTTCCAAGAGTAAACACCCATCCTCTGGTAGACTCAGCTAGTATATGTATATCCTTCTAATACAGCAGGGAACTTTGAATATTGTAAGTCAAGATTTTTGGTTTTTTTAAGATAACAAAGAACTCTATCAATGGATTTCCAATGTTTAACACTCGGGTTGCTAGTAAACCTATTTAATTTGCACAATTCATGTTCATTTTTTGGTAGAACAAAACCTTTTAGTTGTTCCATGTATACCTTTTCATTGAGATCACCATTTAAAATTGTTGTTTTCACATCTATTTGATAAACATATAGATTATGTATTGATTCTAAAGCAAACAATATTCTAATAGAAGTTATTCTAGCTACAAGTGCATATGTATCAAAATAATCAGTTCTTTCTTTTTGTAGAAATCTTTTGGCCATTATTCTAACCTTAAATGTATTTAGACGTCCATCAATGTGGTACTTCTTTTTAAGTACTCATTTATAACCAACAAGTTTAGAACTAGATGGTAAATCGATAAGTTCTCATATATGTTTAGACATAATGGAATCCATTTCATCAACATATTTCCAAAAAATAGAATCCTGCCTCCTCAAAAGTTCTAGGATGATTTGTAAAAATTATAGGAATTTTTCTAATAAATTTTTCTCTATTTCCTTCTAGTAAATAAAAAGAAATAAGTTGATGATTTATTTCATCATGTCCAAAATTTTTTACTTTTTTTGATTCGTTTGCTTTTCCGAGGCACAAAAGGTTGATTAACAACCTTGGGAGATCTTCATACTTTTGATCCTCTACCAATATGAGTCTCCATTTGATACTCATTAATGGAATTTTGAGAATTATTTCTAAAAGATAATAAATTCTCAAAAAATTTTACATCTCTGAATTTTATTATAACATTTGACTCTAAATTTAAAAGTTTATATTTCTTACTATTTATAGCATATCTTACAAATGCATATTTAATACCTCTGGGACCTCACTTAGTCATTTTAAGATATATGTTCTTACAATATGCAAGACACCCCGCAAATTAAATGACAATTCAAAATTTAATATAACATTTATCATCTTAAGAAAAATTCTATTTTTTTCATTTTGCTAAACTATTTTGTTTAGGTGTACGTGTGTAGAGCATTAATGTAATACCATGTTCTTCACAAAAAACATTAAAATCATTTGGAAAATATTCTCCACCTCTATCACTTCTAAGAATTTAAATTTTCTACTTAATTGATTCTCTATTTTTGCTTTATAACATTTAATCACATTAAAAACCACATCTTTATATTTTAGTAAGCATACATAGGAATATCCAGAACAATCATCAATAAAAGTAATAAAATATCTATTTCTACCTCTGGTTAACATACCATTTAGTTTACAAATATCTGAGTATACAATATCTAATAATTGAGATGTTATTTAAACACTATGAAAATGTTTCTTAATCATCTTGGATTTAACACACATTTCACATTTTTTATATTTATCAGCATCACAATCAATCAGACCACATTTAATCATTCTTTTCATAGTAGAAATACCAATATGAACTAATCTACTATGTCATAAAGAAATATAGTCAAGCATATAAGCAAAATATTATTATTATTACTATTATTATTGTCAAAAATACAAAGTTTGACAATTCCTTCACTAAAATAGTATTTTCCAATAAAAGTACCATTATGAATCAAAATTAATTTATCCTATTTATATACAGATTTAATCTTATGTTTTTCCAAAAGATCTTCACTAGCTAAGTTACTATTCATATCAGGCACATGAAGTACATTTGTTAAAGTAATTTTATTTCTAGAAGTGAAAATGAGTTCCACATTCTCTATGCCAATCACTTTTGAGCGTATATCATCTCTCATTTGAATATTCTGTTCATCAATGACATTTGGATACTTTTTAAATAAAAACCTATCATAGGAAACATGAACAACAATATGTGTCACACCACCATCCTAAAACTTTGTTTTTGACAACATTGATTTTACTCACAGTAGCAACAATCTCTTTTTCTTGAATGAAATTCACCTTTGCTTCTTCATTTGGCTTCTTTCAAAACTTACAATTTTTGGCATAATACTCTGGTTTGCCATAAACAAAGATAGTCCTTTGACTTTTTAATATTATGGAATTTTTTAAAAAAAATTTCAGCCTTGTGACCCAAATTCTGGTTACTTTTATTCAAATGTTTAGGCTTGTTCATGACATTTGCTTTTGAAGTGCCAACATAAAAGTTTTCAATCTTATCTCTTGCCATCGATTCTTCTTTAAATAAAAAATGTTTCTGAACCTGATCAACAGAAAAATCTTCGGATTTATGAAAAATCTTCTTCCTATAACCTTTCCAGGTTGGTGGTAATTTTGCAATAATTGCACCAACTTGAAAAGGCTTAGGAAGTTCAATTTTCAGAGCCTTCAATTTGTTAATAATAACTTTAAATTCATGCACTTGAGGCAAAATAAATTTATCATTAAACATTTTGAAATAAAATATTTAGAAATCAAAATTTCTTGCTACATTCTTCCTCTACTTTATATTTGAATTTCAGTGCATTCCAAAACTCCCTTATAGATGGAGTGTCTGTGTAAACGATCTAAGAGAGCATTAAGAATATGGCCACAATATATGGGTTCATCTTCAAGTTGTTTATGTCATTTAACCTTCAATTGATCAGAGTTTGCAATAATAGATTTTGGAGTTGGCTCCAAATTCTTTCTAGCACATAAAAAATATTCAAAGTAGTCAACAAAAAATTCAATTTATCTTGCCAATAAAATTTGTTTTATCAAAATGATCAAGTTTGACCATATCTTGATTCATTAGTTTAATGGTGGCAACAAAAAGTTTCAGTCTCCATGTTAGAATAATGCTTTAAGATTGTAGGAAATCTTTAGAATGGAGACTTGAAACACATATGTATACGCTTTCCTTAAAGCGTTATTTGCCCTCTCTCGGTTGAGATTGTTTATAAAATTCATAGGCAAATCTCTTCCAGGATATGACAACCCTTGAGTGAATTTTGCACTAAGCAACAATGAAAAATTCATAGAGAATTTAAAGAACACAGTATATAAAATTTATGGAAGAAGAGAAAATTGAAATTAGATAACTTAGTTTCGAATTTCTACACAAATTTATAAAGATACGACGACCATTGGTGCACCCTTTTAAATTTAACTGCTATTTTTAAAGAGTTGCAATATTTTAAGAGTTAATCTTCTAAAAAAATTTAACTAATTTTTAAAATTTATAACATTTTATAGCGTTCTTTTAAAAATATAAATAAATAAATAAATAAATAACCTTTTTCTTTATAGCAAAATCTCCATTCTCCATGCGCCATGTGTATGTTATAACATTTTATAACATTCTTTTCAAAATGAAATTAATTAAATAAATAAAAAAAAACTTTTTATTTATAGTAGTATCTCCATTCTCTACATGTAAGTGTCAAGTGTGCCTAATAAGAGCCAAAAATGCCACTGGTACAAGTCACATAAGCATATATTGTGTAAAATGTAAATACTTATAAGGTGTTAAAACAGCTTGTTAATTTTCAATATGAAATTTAGTTAAACCAGCAATATATAGATGAAATGAATGGTGAACCTCTTTTCTCCAACCTTAATACGAGTAGGATAACAAGCCATTACAATATATCTGTATTCAAGTAAAATTTTGTAGATTTTCCCAGAAGACAAACATAACTTTTCAAGTTACAACTTAATTTCTGAAAACAGGTCCCAACAAAAAGGAAAATTCTTGGAAACAGAAAAAGTAAGCATCATCACATCTAGACAACAACCATACAAATCAAAACAAAATTCAAGTACAATCTAGAAAAGAAAAAAAAAACAATATACTAATTGTTGTGATTTGATGATTCATTTGGCTTTTATCCTCCTTGTTATTATTTTATAAATTTACAACAATTTCACGTAAAAAAATTTGCAATTAACTTGTGTCAATATTTTGCTATATATGATAGCAAAGCAATAAATTTTACTGAAAGAAATCAATAGACAATATACTTTATTATAATTTTATTTTTATAGTTTAAATATATATATTTTTTTATTTGAGTGCTATGCGTATAATTTATTTACAACATGTTATTTTAGTCTATAATTTATTTACGCAAAATACTTATTTTATGTAATTATTCTTGTGAGTATGTTCCGTAGTTATTATTAAATTAATTTTTTCACATCTAAAAATAAGACTATGATATCATATATTTTATAAATATTATCATTGTAACTTGAAGTTTACAAAAGAAATGAGGTGATTAGAACTTAATCACTTAAAGTTCTAAAAATCAATCATAGAACTAAAGTTTTAAGAATCAACTATAGAAAGTAAAGTTTTAAAACATAATAAGAAAATCTATGTTAATTATTCCGTTTTTAACCTATGTTAGTAAAATATTTTTAATATTTATTTGTTATATTTTATTTTGATCGATAGATTTTAATATTACCATCAAGTTAAAAAGTTTAAAATTATTACAAAATTTAAATTTGAAGTTTTGAAATATAATTTCTAGTAAGAACTTGAAGTTTCAATATGCCATCTAAAATAAGAACTTGAAGTTCTGAAATTTAAAAATTAAAACTTGAAATTCTGAAATTTTAAAATTAGAAGCTTAAATTTTAAAAATAATTTCAAAATTAGAACCTAAACTTCTGAAAATAATTTTAAAATTAAAATATGAAATTCTAAAGATTAATTTTTAGATTATAACTTAAAGTTCTAAATATTAATTTTTATATTAGAACTTGAAGTTGAAGTTTACAAATCATATATGAAGTGAAGTTATGAGTATATCTATATGTTTCTAAAACTTAAAGTTATGAATATAAACTATTAGATTATAACATGAAGTTCTAAGTTTATAAAATATCATGAACTTGAAATTCTAAATATATTTATATGTTCTCACTATCTTTTATACATATATATATATATACATATATATATCTTTAAATGTTAATTATGTTATCAACGTCGTGGGCTTGGAAGTCCCTGTCCAAAAAGGAAAAATAATCTCTACAGGATAAAAATTGAAAGTTGTGATTTGAACTTGATTATGACCACTGAATGAATATATTCCCTCCAAAGTAGAAATATAAATTGTTCTATAAGTTTGTGAGATTACAAAACTACTATTAAATATAACTCAACTTTATTTATAAAATACTTCGCAATAATTGAAATTGTGCGGCGAAAATATCGTTAAAGATAATATGCTAGAAAATATATTCTCTTTTTTTATACTACTAATGTGATACTATTACAATAATTTTGTGAGCACAGATTCAAAATTATTTGAAGATACTTTTATGTATTTTGCTTACAATGAATCATATTCATATATTTATTTAGTTTTCTCAAAAGTGAATGTAAACAAATATTTTTAAAATGGTGAAAAAATCACATTATTACTTATGCAGTGGTCATAAGTCTTCTCAATAAGAAAACATAAAAATATACATAACTATAGTAAGTAGAATTTTAAAAATATGATAATTTTTGTTATTACTGTGTTATGAAATAACATTGATCACGTAAATGTTGTACGTCAAAATATTTAATATAGCCTTGTCCGACACTCATAAAAAGGAAGGGAAAGAACGATGAAATAAATTTTATTGATAATGAATATTTAATAAATCTTTTTTTTTTCTTGATGTCTATAATTCACAATTACAATTTAACTATTACTTATTCTATATATATAGTTCATCCTAATTCTTTTTGTTACCATGTCAAATATATTTGATGTTTTAAATTTTACTAATCACTAATGTGAAGTTCTTCTTCAATCAAAGGAGAATGATAAAAATGAATTGTCTCTCTTGGAAAAGAAAGTTAAAGATATATGCTTAACTAATAGTGCAACTATGCACATTATTTTTTTCGAGATAAAAAATATTTTTTAAAATTCACAAATATTGAAATTAAGGTAAATATCATATTGAGTCTTGCGGACTTGATTGAAGACTCTATAAGAGATGCATTCACAATGCCTTATATTCAGTCAGATCCAGAAGAAATATATTCAGTTTTAAGGATATCCATCGAAATGAAAATTATATAGAGTCTAAATAAGAATAATGTAGAGTATCTCTGCATTACTTTTAATGTCTCAGACAAGAAATTTATATTAGAAAAATTTCCAGCATTATCATATGGGTTATGTTATACAACTATAAATACAATTGAGAACTAGATAGTAATGAGCTAGAAATTTATTGATACAAAAATATTTATGTTATAGCATGACTGTTTTGGTCACCCAAGATCTACAGTAATACAGAGAATCATTGAGAATTCTCACTCATTAAAGAAAAGAAAAATTTTATTGTCTAATGAGAATATTTGCACTGTTTGTTAAACAAGAAAACTAGTAGTTAAACCTTTATTTTTTAAAATTAGTTTTGAGTCCTTATTATTCTTATAGAGAATTCAATGAGACATTTATAAGCCTATTCACCTACCTAGTGGACAATTTCGTGGACTATTTCACTATTTTATGATTTTAATTGACACGTTTGTTCGTTGGTCACATATTGATTATTATCTACAGCTATATTGTTTGCATAAATTATCAAATTAAGGGCACAATTCTTTAATTATCCTATCAAGATTATAAGTTTAGATAATAATGATGAGTTTACTTTCAATACATTTGATAACTATTGCACAAATTATCGAATTACAACGATTTTTGTATGGATTGAAACTATTTGGATATACGTGGTACAATTACTAAAGAGAATATTTGATAAAAGAATAATATATTAATAATCCAATATGCTCGTGTGTATTCATAAAAAAATCAAAATTTAGATTCGCCATTATAACAGTATATGTTGATGACATGAATATAATTGAAATTCCTGAAGAGATTCTAAATACTACTAAATACTTAAAAAAAAAGTTTGAAATGAAGGATTTGAGAAAAATTAATTATTCTACGATCTATAGATCAAACACAATTCTAACAGAATATTTATCTATCAATCTGGTTATGTTGAAAAGATTTTAAAATGTTTTAATATGAATAAAACTCATATATTAAGTACTTTTATGGTTGTTTGATTTCTTAATCCTAAAAAAGATTCATTTCACTATAAAGAAGAAAATAAAGAAATATTTGATCCAAAAATATCGTATCTCAATGCAATTGAGACCTTATTATATCTGACACAATGAGCTAAACTAAACTAAACACAAAAGTATCCTAAAAAAGATTCATTTCACTATAAAGAAGAAAATAAAGAGATATTTGATCCAAAAGTATCGTATCTTAATGCAATTGAGACCTTATTATATCTGACACAATAGACTAAACTAAACATAGCTTTCTTTGTAAACTTAACTAGATTTTGTTCTGTACCTACTCGCCAACATCAAAATGACGTTAAATATATTTTTTATTACCTTCGTAAAATGATGAATTTAATATTATTATTCTAAAGAACTAATGTGAAATTCAAAATTAATTTGTTACACAAATATTGACTATCATTCATATCCTTATAAAACTTGTTCACAGACATAATATATTTTCACTTATAATAATACAATAATCTTGTGACAATCCATAAAATAAACTTTCATTGTTATCTCTTTTAATTATTTTGAAATTATTTCATTGCATGAAGCAGGTGAATAATGTATATGATTGTAATCCATTATTCATCATATTCCCTGTAAAAGCTACTTGAATTATTCAAGTTAAAGGAAAATATATTAAGGGAGATTGAACTAAATATATATCACCTAAACTCTTCTACACTCATAAACTCAACAGAGCCAACACATTGTCATAAAACATATATACTCATCTAATAATTTTATTGATTTCTTCGTTAAAACTTTATCTACATTAACTTTTAAGAAGTTTGTAGATAATATTGACATATATTGACTACACAAATTGATATTTACTATATTGAGAAAAGAATTTCAATCACCAAGTATATTCTATTACAAAATAAAAAATTATAATTTTTTTAAAATAAGTTGGTAGAGAATATTCTTTTTTATTTCCTACTAAATTTTACTACAAGATTTTTAATAAGATAATATTTCGCACATATAACCAAAAGCGGTGTAATCTAAGGGAAAGTGTTGCGATCGGATGTTCGTTTGGCTTCCACCGCCATTGTTATTATTTTATTATTTTACAACAATCATACATCGAAAATTCATAATTAACTTCCTCCAAGATTTTGCCTAATTATTATTTCATTTTTGTTGTTTAAATATTTTTCATTTCAGTCCATAGTTTATTTACAACACTGATTTTAAATCCTCCAATACAACAGCCAAACAGAGCTGGAGAATTTTGAGGATGGAGCATATAATAGATATGTCAAACTCTCTACACGTATGAAGCAGAAAATGAAGATGGACATGTATAAAATACCTATTGAATACTGCCCGACTCTAAACTATTCCATTACTCATCGCCATTGGAACCATTTCTTCCAGCTCAATTACGGGATTTCTCTTTTTCTTTATTTTTGATTCTTTTGTTTAATTTTCTCTTCAATAACTCTTTCATGGATTCCTACGACATGTTAAAGTGGAAAAGCCATGATATGACAAATGCAAATACCATGCAAGCAAGCAGAAAGTTCAGGAATCGGTGGCCATGCAAGAAACTTCGAGTTTCTCCATGGGGCATGGCAGCTGAAACTGCAGATGTTGCTGTGGCATTGTTGGTCTCATTCAACTGCTCTGTTGTCTCGATCTCGGTTGCTCCAGCAACATTGCGGGCGATAGAATTGCAAATCTCACAAGTCCTGAAAAGGTTAAGCTGATCAAATAAATACAAGGATAAACAATACAAACATGAAAGAGAAAGAAGCAAGTATGAGATTCCCCAACGGCGAAACTATGGGCAGTCAACAATTGAAAACTGGAGTTGTCTGCTCAATGCATATGTTTTTATTAAGATTTATTTTGCATAATATCTCATCTGATATGAATTAATGCAGCCCTTAAAAAGTTAAAACAACTGACATTGTGGCAATAAAGGAAAAATAATGCAAAACATACAGAGACAGAGACAGAGACAGAGACAGAGACAGAGAACAGAGAGAGAGAAGAGCACACAGAATATAACGATTCAAATAATGCATCAGTGGTATCAGCTTTTCCAGTGTGAAAAAGACAAACACTACTCATAATCTTCTCACTACAGGAATAATGACTCTTCCTCATCAGGCTTTATGTTTAGATAAAATAACTTGCATCTAGTGACATCCTTAGCCAACTCCACCAAATGTTCTACTTTCATTTATACACAGTACTGTTGCAATATATGTATTTCAACAAAATCCTCTAAGCAGTTTAAGGCAAATGTAAATTCTCGAGTTGATGTAACTCGGTGACATTATTAGACCTCAGCCAACTCCACCAAATGGTCCACTCATCTATACACAATACTGTATATATGTAGTTCAACAAAAACCATTGAGCAGCTTGAAGGCAAATGTAAATTCTCAAAGTGAACTAACTCGAAACTTTATTACATTGAACAGCCTCAAATAACTGCAACTGGGTTGGATTTGGATCAAGATCCGATTAATTGACGGGAATAGCTTCAGTGGCATCTTATATGACAATGCCTAAAACTAAGAGAGAAAATTACTTTGTAAAGATCTAACCAGTGAATGAGGTAGCATGGTGGGTGACTTGATGACATTGAAATGCATAGCACACAGAAAAATCAATGCGCAATCAGCCAAAATTTTGAGAATCACAGCTAGGTTATAAAATATTACAAAAATTAGCATATCAAATCAGTATCTGAAGGTACCTAACACTTTACTGCCATACAGAATTAGTCAATTGTCAACAAACAGTTGGGTAAGTAGCAAAATCTGGAATCTGCATCAGCAAATTAAAAAAAGAATAGGTGGAGCACAGGAAGCAATAATAATAACCCACCAAGAAAAATATCAATTAAGGAGTCAAATCTCCACTTTCATAAAAAGAAAGTGAACCAGAAGGAGAAGCAGAGAGATTCCAAAACCCTAAAGAAAAAGCACAGAACGGCGAGGAATTGTCGGTGGTGGTGATGTTAAACATATCATGAGGACCTCCTAATGCTGTACTCCTTTCTTTTGCTTTACCTTTTTTGTTCATCAAGTTTTTCCTTTTCTTTATCAACAAATTGAAAGTTCTTACTACTTTCCCTTCTATTATTAATCCATCCTCTCTATCTCACACACTCCACTTTACAATTCACAAACTAATTAAACTGTAATCACAGCCCAAAATTTCTAAATAATTACTACAAATCAGAAGGGAAAAGGTAAATATCGACTCAGTAATGTTATTAAGGAAAGGAAAACAACAAAAGGAAGAGCTTGGAATTGTTTGTTTTTACTTACTTATTTCCTCTAATCTTGAACCAGGCCTCAGCACATTGTTTATGCGCAGCAGCCAAATCATCTTTGCAAGAGCAACCCAATTGAATAGGAACCCCAGATTCATGGCTGTTACTCTCAAGGCCCAGATGGCAAATCCTACAGTCTTTCTCTCCCTCCACTTTATTAGCCAAATGAACTTTTATTTCAATTTCTGGAACTTCACTCTCAATCTCCACCGAAGGATCAGATGACAACGAAGAAACCGAAGACACTCTCCTCGCAACACCACCATCGATTTGTGGATCATCAGAAACGCAGGCGAAGCTGTACTCATCGTAAGACCCACCTGTTGTTGAGTAGAACTGAGAGTAGCATGAGGTACCGTCGTCTGCGTCAGAGAAGCAAACGCTAACGTCACTTCCGGCAACGGAGCGGCGGTGATGAGTCTGATGACTGCCCTGTTCTATATCCATGTGGGACATTTCTTGAACTGACATTATCGAAAACACTTGGAAGCATTAACAAGTTTTGAACAAATAATGGTATCATAAAATGTGAAGATTTATAGAAGTGGGTATTGGATTAGGTGATCTCCCAACTCCATTAATATCTCTTATAACAAGATTTAACACTAGCAGGAAGATATAAAAGGTTTCAACTTTACAAGCCTCGTTGGTTTTTAACGAAGAACGCAAAAAGAAAGCAAGAGTTTAAGTAATTAAGAATGGTCTACGAGACAAAAACTAATGCTTTTGCTAGGAAATTTGGACCGAAACCCACTGCAAAGAAGCACAGAAAACGACGAGTTGGTACAAAGAAACTGAGACGAGATTTCATTTGATAAAAGAAAAAGACAATAGAAGATTAATTAAAGACCTGTTATTGCACACTTGGGATCTCTGTCTTGGATAGATTCTGTACGTATGATGGTCTAAGTTGGTTGTTAGTGTGAATCTTAGTGGAGATGGACGGCTGAGATTGAAGACGGAATTGCTCCTTGAAAGAGGAAGTCAGTTGCAATGAAAATTCTAGGATTAGAATAGTACATGTCGGATGAACCATTGTGTTTTTGTCGTTTTCCTTTTCCCTGTGTCTTTTTTCCATGCGTAGGAAATACGGTAATATGATTATAAAGTAATAAAATTAATAATTATTTTATTTTACGAGTTTTAATATTTAATTACTTGTTGTGTATATGTATCATTATTTGTATTTTGTATTCGTTTAATTTCTTTTATAATGACTACTCCATTGGTGGGATCCGAGGCTGTAAATCAAGAAATGTACGTATGCGAAGCAGGGAATAAAATCCTAAACCACGAGATATTGTCGTAAACACAACTATGCTTAGAGACTGAGAATAGGATAAAATTGATAATGGTAAGACAAAGACTTAGTTTAGACTCCAATTAGGACCAACGACCCCAAATGATAGAAAATAATATGCAATCTCTTTCACACGTCAAAGTGGAATGGAACCGTTCTGCAAGAAAGAGGAGAAAGTAATTCTGCGTACACGTTGGTGTGGCTTGTAAATAGTAATTGAGAAATGAAAATGAAAATGGTACACAACAGTTGAATCCTCCATTTGGGTTTATTTTTAGTAGTATTATTTACAATTTGTTCTTGTGCTTTCAGGAGAGGAGTTTGGCAGGCTGCTAAGCAAACGCATTAAATATACATGAACATGGAGTTGGCCCATTTACAATTTGGTTCAAATTAGGAAGAGTAGGAGGACTGTAATCTGTCAAGTCATTGGGGTCCAGTTGTTGAGTTTGTTTACCAAATAAGTCTTCGTGATAATCATAAACATGTTTAGCTTATAATTTCAATCAAACAATACAAAATAGATGTGAAACTGAAAGCACTTTACTTACCTGGGTTTCAAGATAAAAGCACTTAACAGCAAAAGATGTCGACTCTTACAAACTCCACCAAAAATGTGTCACTTTCATGCTTCAGCTAATGGAAATCTGTTCTCTCTTGCATAATTTTGCTTGCACTATCTATATTCATGAAATAAGAATCACAAAACACTTTCACATGTAAACGGTGAGGATTATGTATCATTGGATGTGCCCCTCAATAACTTGAGCACTTATGATTTTGACCCCAGATAGTCTTCCACTTTGTATCAAACTCTATTCCCAGCCTTTCAAAATGGCCTGGACATGGAGCATGTATGGAGATATTTCTGTAAGTTGCAATTAGATTTGACTACCAACGAACAAAAAGATTTCTAACCATTCTTAAAATTGCCTACTTGAGCTTTACAGAGTCGGCTTTCAACTCGGGCAATCTGGAAAAGATTCCTACCTCTGTCTTTTCCTAGTCTATTTACTTACCCAAGCCTCATATCACCACACAACACAATCGCCAAAAAGACAGATTCGTCCTCAGGAGATAAAAGAAAGTCTGCATGCAGACTTTAATTTCCTAGCCACTCTATGAAGACAAAATCAATGAAATATGCAAGCGATTATGATCCCACTTTATGAAATTTAACCACCAATTTGTGATAAATATGGAACAATGTATAAATTGAAAAAAAAAAAAAACCAGAAAATCATGGCCCTGTACTTATGTACCATATGACATTTGATCCTTATAACACAACATAAAACAGGCCACAGTTCTCACATGACCTAATCTAAAGACAAAATTTAAGGAACCTAAGCCAATTGAAACGCTATTGAAAAGCCTACTATAGTTCTTCATCATTCGTCCTTTATCCATGACTTCTCAGTAGCAATAACAAGTCTCTGACAGGGATGTTTGATTCTTAATCACGCAGCACCTATCACGGAGTATTAGTGATTCTAAAACTTACATCTTTTTCTTGATTGTACTTCTGCCTTATTGCAACTCCAACCGTAGATAGAGAGACAATCATTGTCTTCAATCCATGGCCCCAACTTAAGCTGGAAGAAGAAAGTGCTGCCTACCAATATACTTTCATAGAACATTGGTGCACTCTTCATATTAGAAATTTTGGCCATTTTGTTCTAATCTCCTCAAAACACCCCATTTACATGAGATCCATTACATACTATTTTACCAGATGTACCATTTATTGGCATTTGAAGCCCATTAGATACTGACCTACCTGCTGCATCACCCATTTGCATTTGAGACCCATTAGTTTTTATCCTACCAGCTGTATCATCCATCACTCTCACACTGTTATTCTCCAACCCACTTTTAAGCCAAGCAAGGTTACTTATATCAGTAGCTATGGCAGCCAATTCATAACTAGGAAAGATTGGGGGCTCTGAAAAATCCACAAATTCAGGCCCCAACAAAGAGTTTAGACAATTTCCACCACTTTGGCTCCCACAACAGCCATAGCCGCACCAGTGAGGCACAATCCGCTCACCATAAACTCCTTCAAGCAATTTGCAGATCCCAGCATCAGGCATTGATGCTTGAACTAAAGGTCCTTGCAATGGAGTTGGCCTTGGATGTGGCGGAGCAGTCTCTGGACCATCCACTGTATTATAAACACTAAAAGCACTAACCCGTGGCACTGGACGGAATAGAGTAGGTGGCTCTTTTGCTTCATGACTAGAAGGAACTTCTGGTTGAGATTTATCTGCACAATTATTATCCAAATTCTGCAGAGAACTAACATCTTTTCCCTCCAATGATTTGAATGAATTGACATCACCACAAGAAAGAGTTTCCTCAGATGATGCTTTGGTCTTATCCATGCTGGTATCATCCATCATATTTACAGATCCAAGCTTCTTTATCCTGTCAATCTCAATGGCCCGGCGCCTAAGGGTGGAATTCCAGTGGTTCTTAATAGCGTTATCTGTCCTTCCTGGTAAAAGCCTAGCAATTACTGCCCATTTGTTTCCGTGAACTGCATGAGCTGCAACAATAGTTCGATCCTCCTCATCTGAAAAGTTTTTGGTTTAGTCAGTCTAGTCATCAGGAAGCACTAACAACAATAAAACGCAATAAATGACATGCTGGAATATGTTTTGCAATGCCGACACATCTATTATAACATTACATGTAGACAATTCTGTGCCATAAAACTTGAAGGGGCATGTCTATGAGCAGCAGCTAGGGTCCTTATCTAGTCAGTATTGTCATCAGACATCAGAAACAGGCATGATTCTCTTCTTCGCATGGAAGCATAAATGTGTCCAACACATAGATTGCCTGCATACTACATTACAGAACTATTTCTGTATGCCAGTATTAGTATTGTGCCAATATTAGGGAATCAGAAATGATTAATATGTGATCTTAACAGGGATCCAAATACATATACATTCTTAGTTTACACTCTAGGCCTATGCTAAGAGGACAACTTTCTCTATTATTATAATTTAGTCGATTCTCCAACATGGGCATCTTTGAATTGTGCCAAAGAACATGTTGATTTTCCCTTTAAATTGCAACAGCGGTTAGGCAGTTATTACTTTCTACATTACTCGTGTTTCTTTGACATATGTGCATCGATTTAGAGAAATAAATTCGCACACATTCAATATAAAAAATTCGCAAACATACAGCACAATCCAAATTATTTCAAGCCATTAGCAACTGGAGCAAAAACAATATGTATAGCCTATACAAATAAAACCTCTAAATTCCAGTTAATTCCCAAAAATTAAATAAAATTTAGAACAAATTTTAACATGCATAGCTTAAAAGGCATCATAATCAACGAATAACATGAATTCAACATTAAAAGGATCAAAACTTGAACAACAGAACCAAATTGACAAATTCATGCACAAAAAATACCGATCTAATTTTTACAAAATGGGTTTTTTTAATCAAACAGTGGACATTAATGTTATTATTGTAATCTAATACATACCAGTAAATGGCTTCCGTTTGACAGCTGGGTCAAGCTGATTACACCACCTGAGCCTGCAAGACTTGCCGGAGCGACCATCAATTCCTCGGGCAATCAAGCTCCAATTTCTCGCCCCGAACTTGCTCACAAGTTCGCTTAATATCGCGTCTTCTTCGGGCGACCAAGGCCCCTTCACTCGGCTTCTGCCGCCTTTTCTGCTTCCCTCTCCAACAACCACAACAGAATCATCCCCGCTCCCGCCGCCGTCATCCCCGCCCTCGGTTGCAGCTTCTCTACCGTCAACAGTATCAACGCTGTCGAGCTCCATTACCGTTGCCTCGGCCTTTTCCGTTGCCGTTTCTGGTTCCATTTTGCTCTTATTTGAATGTTTGTTTGTTTGTTTGTTAGAGATGGGACTTCACTTAACTGCTAGTGCGATGTGAAGACAGCTGAATAAATTTATAGGGCAACTGTTTCGGGGATTCCTTTGTTACCTGTTTTACCTTTGTAGTATTCTTGCAATGACTGATGTGTCCTCACCTTAACTACTAATATACCCTTTTAGATTATTTTTCAATGAAATCTTTCCTTTAATAGAAAATTAAAAAAAAGAATTAAATAATAAGGTTAGAAATGTAATTTTACTCTAATTCTAACCACAGAGAGGGTGTTTTGTAAAAAAGGTCGGGATCACGATGTTTGCATAATTTTAATGATGAAGGAATCAACTTTTAACTTGGCATACAACGGGTTGACCTGATCCCGTTCTACAGGGGCGGGAAACTCTACAATTGGTGAGTGGCAACATCAATGTGGGAAACCCGAAATTAAGACTGGTTGACCCGAGTTCAGCAGCAGCCTATTTGGGTTGGGCCTTGAATGATGTTAAACATGAATTTGAATTGGGAAAAGATAGTCACCCGTGGAGGGGGACATTTAGTAATAATTATCATTAAAGGGCATCTGTTTTCTATGGCCTAGCTACTCTGACACCCAAATTTTGCCCAAATAACAGAGCATATAATGAAAAGCTTGTGGCTGAACTTTTGCAAAATGACAAACCAAAATATTAGTCGCTCAACTTAAGGGTTAATGACCCAAAAAAAAAAAAAAGTTTTATTATATAAATCTCGTAAAATTTGTGTAATTTTATTTTATAGTAAATTTTATAAAAAAAAAAACATTTACATCTCTTGATATTATTTTGATAATAAGTTAACTTTCAAAAAATAAATATAACCCTAATTTATTTATTCTTTATAAGTAAAATCTTAATTTACTATTCTTTATTTATTTATTTTTATTTATATTAAATACTAATTTATATGCTAAATTTTTAATAATATAATGCTAGTTTATATTATCATATTATTTAAAAAATAATTTATATTTAAAATTTTATAATATAATTATTATGATATAAAAATGCTCTAAATAATAAAAATTATAATATTTTAATGTAGTTATTATTATTATTATTAATTAATTAACATTATTTGAATATTTATATAATAAAATTATTTTTTTTAATATAGATTATATATATAACTAACATTTTTTTTAATAAAATATCATTTTGTTTATTTTAGAAAGTTTACTTATTAAGTTCTAAAAATTAAATAAGAATGAATAAAAAGAATAAACAAATTAAGATCATATTTGTCTTTTAGTCAATAAACTTATGGCTAAACTTACGTAGGAAGAGGTAAATGTGTATTTCACAAAATTTATAGCATAGTAAAATTACCAAAAACCTCAAAAAATTATACGATAAAATCCCTAATAATAATAATAAAATCATTTCTATTCCATTTTATAATTGAATACAATCTATAATTACATTTTATTTCACTATCCTCGAATTGGATGACTAAATTTGAATATTCCACCATGAACAATAAGGAAGAAGATGAGATAAATTTTACACTATTATCTCTATGAAGTATCTCTAAAGAGACATTTCACATAATTACGGTCAAACCACAAAATGAAAAGAAACTAAAGCCTAACCAGAGTTGTGTGCATAGAATTTTGAAGTACCCAATACTCCCACCTCTTGTTATTGTTCCAAAGCAATACATGAAACTACTAAACATAATTTACAAATACTTAATTACATAAACCATAAGTGACAAAATTAATAAATACATAAGGATATGAATCACAAGTTCATACTACTTGCATTTGTTTTGTTTCACAGTGAAGATGATCCAAGATTGAGGTATTTAATTCCCAACTAATTAGTAATTAAGAACAAAATCAAAAGTATATTAATGTCTAATTATTATAAAATCATGTCATGGTTGGTTTCTTATAAAGCTAAACTTTGTTCTGTCCTACATGACGAAGTTCTCTCGTGAACACATGTAAATAAGTGTATAAATCAACATCGGTTGGATGTGATAACTAATATTGTAATATTGTAATATTGTTTGGTGATATCTCGTTAAGCCCCACTATAGTTTCAGTGGTTTACCAATTCTTAGTGACTTCACGATCTTATTAATCCCATCAATGGTTGTTCATAATTGGGTAATCTAAGCATGCATCCACAAAACCTTATAGTAAGTAAAACACATTTGTTAATATGACACTGTCATTACGCATAACAGCTAACTATAGTCATTAAAATATAATAAGTATAAAATAAAATATTAATAAAATAAAAAAATTATTAAATGTAATACAAAAAAGAATATAATACTTAATGATGTTGGATATAAATACGTACATTTAAAAATTTCAAACTTTGCTAGCTTGTTATCATAACCAATACTAGCATTGGGTATAAATTAAGTATATAAATCAACATCTGTTGTGATTGACTAATATTGTAATATTGTTTGTTGATATCTTGTTAAGCCCACTATAGTTTCTGTGGTTTACCAATTCTTTGTGACTTTACTTATTTTTCCTTCGCGTTTTTTCTAATCTTATTAATTCCATCAATGGTTGTTTCATGAACCTTATAGTAAAACACATTTGTTAATATGAGCACACAACAGCTAACTATATCTATTAAAATATAATAAATATAAAGTAAAATATTAATAAAGCAGAAAATTATTAAATATAATAACGAAAAGACAATATAATATTTAACGATGTTCGATATAAATACATATATTTGAAAATTTCAAACTCCGTTGTCTTTTAATAGAGCAATTAAAAAATTAGATTAAATTATAAAATTTAAAAATAAACAGGAACACAAAAAAAAATACAATCTAAAAAAAATTTAAATCCAAAAATTATATCCCACCAATGTTATCCACTTGACTGTTTAAATCAAAACACAACCGACGAATTTAATAAATATAATTAAAATTATAAATTAATTTACTACTAATACAGTGTCTAAAATTACTCGTTATAATGTGAATGATGAACTTTTTAATATATAAAATAGAATTGATTAAAGCATATATTATATAATTTAACATATATAGCTCTAAGGAAGCAAATTTTACAATGTTATGCGAAGATGAACCTAGTGGACTAGAGATCAAAGGAATTGAAGTGACTTATTGTACACATTCCATGTATATTCTTGGAAGCCAAGGCAAGAGACCAATTCTCATCTATCTAGGAAAATTAATAAATAAATTAATTAATTAATATTTAGTCGGAAACTACCTAACACATAACGAACAATACAACCCCAATTTTTTTTAATCTTAATTTTATATAATTATATATATATATAAATTGAAAATATTAAATACTATGATTGGTTAGGAGCTGTTTGGACAAAACTAACGACCTTAAATAAGACCTTCTTGTTTATTATATAATGTTAATGCCTAGTTGATCTCCAAATGCTTTCATCATAAGTGGTGTTGTTATTGACTTCATGATAAAGTTTATATATTTTTAATATAATAATTATAACATTATAATTCATTAAATTTAAGACACATAACAAAAATATAATAAAAAATTTGATGAGTTGTACCATTACAACAACTGTTTATGTATGCCGATCATCAATCATAATTAATTAATTTTAAATTACATGTAGATAGGTAAGATTTTATGAAATGAATATACAGATGATGTGATATGTTAGTAGGAACCAAGATTTTATGCTAATGAAAGTTCTTATTTAAATAAATATATTTTCATAATTGATAATTAATAATTAAAAATATAATAAAAAATAAATTTTAACCTCACATAAATAAAAATATAAATGTGTTAAAATATTAGATAAATTTATATTAATATAAGATTTTAATTATGCTAGGTTTATAAAAAAAAAAAAAACATATATAGCTGATTTTTTTTTAAAAATCATAATTCTCTCCTAATTTTTTCTATTTTTAATTTTAACCGATGTTAATACGTGACATAATTCATAATAAATATTCATATTATATTTTGATATTTTTAATTTTTATTATTAATTCTTTTATTATTAATATTGTCACATGTTAATAGCTACTTAAAAGTTATTGATAAAAAAATTAAGAGAAAATAAAGATAATACGATTTTTTTTTTATAATTATATATCTTGCCAGCTTCAAAATAAAAGTCTTCGTTTTCTCGCTTTCCTTCAATGAATGTGAGATAAAAAGTAATGATAATATTTAAGTTGTGTTTGAATTAGTAAATGAGCCTTTCCAACGGGGGAAAAATTTCCCTACTGCCATAATTAATATTAGCTTAGTGTACACATCTATACCTAAACAATTGGATTATGTTCATTCCATAGTTGAATTTTCAAAGATTCAAGATTTCTTAAGAAGTAATTACCATGGATTAACAATTGAAGATTTCTTTGAAAATGAAATGAAATGAAATTTGTTTCATTAATTTCAGTTGAATGTCTCAAATTGTTATAAATTTCATTGTCTCCATCTTCCGGTAATAACATGCAGAAGCAACATAAATTAAATGAACGGTTGCCAACTTGTGATCATTGACATTAAAAAGAAAAAGAAATTTGTGTAATGGGTGAAGTGAGTTGATTGGTAATGGTAATGGTAATGGTAGCTTGAATTGTAACTAGATAATCCCACACGTTAGTTGCTTGCTTTTCTGTTTCTATTTCCCTTTAAGCTTACTAGTAATCAATACTAAACCAAGGACAATTCACAATCTGGGAATTGACACATTATCAATGGTTGTTATTTGTTAATATGACTATTACTTGGAATTTCTTAAGAAAACAGCAAGAGATGGTATTAATAACTGAGGGACATGCATTCTAAAACCATTGTTGTTTGTTTCCGTGGAAAATTAAAGCAGACATTGGTTGAAAAGGAATGGGAACATAGAGAAAGTACCCGAAGCATTTGAGTCATTGTCAAGAGTTACCAAATTCAAAGAAGAGCGTTTTGTTTTAATTGATAGAACCAAATTTCTCTGACTTGGTGTTTTATTTATGTGTATTTTGATGGCCACACTTAAGCTGCTAGATAAAGAATTTTCTACTAACGCATTAATTGCCTGTCGTCGAAAATTAAGAAAATTAAAAAATCCACTCATTTTTTGGCTTTGACTAGGTTATCATGCAACTCAGTCAAATATCAAGAGCCTGCTGCTTATATATTATTATTCAATGTAGATATAGCAGTTGAGATTTCAATGAAGCAAGAAATATTTAATGTTTAAAAATTTGAGGGCACATTCGTAGAACTACAAGTTGTTTCTTATATAAAGAGACCTCAACTTCTCTTTTCCCATCATCCCTACATAGCTTTCCAATTTCTTCATAATTGGAATAAGTTTTCGATAGTATTCTCTTGCTCTTGTTGGAAATCTATAGCTACTAACATTCTCTTCCAAATGGCGCGTTCTATGCTTCTTCTAGCATGCGCTTTCGTTCTTCTGGCTTCTTTGGCTTCTGCTGCAATCGTCGAACACACATTTCATGTACAATCTGCTAACCCTTTTGAGAAATCCTTTTGTAGTAATATTAATTATCCCTATAATAATTAGTTAGTTGCAGTGAGTGCATGCAACACAGAGCAAAGTACACGTTCTATGTTATATATATATATATATATATTAATATCTATGTAGCTTAATACATTATAACAGTTGTTTTGTTTTTTGTCTGTCGATTGTATCAGGTCCAAAACTTGACGATCGGGCGGCTGTGCAGACAGCAAGTGATAACTGCAGTGAACGGAAGCCTCCCTGGTCCGACTATAGTCGTTCAAGAGGGTGACACTCTGGTTGTTCATGTCTTCAACAAGTCACCTTACAACCTAACCATTCATTGGTAATTAAAGTTAATCCTTAGATGTTAAGCTTAAGCATTTAGATTACTTAGTAAGTTTTGCAAAGGAGTTTGATTTTGACAATAAATTTACTAAACGTTTTCATTGCAAATTGTACTCCAGTTTTTTTCTCATACCACGCGGCAAAAGACTAATACCGAGCTCCATATTTTCTCGATCAGACCTTACTGTATATATACTTTGTCAACTGCATTAGGTTTTACTTCATTTTCTTCCAAAAATGGCTCCCATCAATTCATTTTCCCTACAGTAAGCAAGAGTTCAATATTAATTTTCTACATAATTTCTATGAATAAAAGTCTAACGCATGAAATTAATATGATAGTCTCCAACCACTATTATATTAATCTAAACATAATTGATAACCCACACAAATGAACACGCTTCATATATAGTACTATTCATGTTGTTATCGCCAGCAAGCCAGCATATAGTATCTTTATTACCTTCATGCTTGAATCTTAATATTTTGTTCATAACTGATGCTAATATCATGGAATTAATGAATATTATTTATGCAGGCATGGAATATTTCAGTTACTTAGTGGCTGGGCAGACGGACCTAACATGATAACTCAATGTCCAATCAGACCTGGAACTAGCTACACCTACAAATTTAATATCATCGATCAAGAAGGAACCCTCTGGTGGCATGCTCACGTCTCATGGCTACGCGCCACCGTCTACGGTGCACTTATCATCCGCCCAAGATCCGGCCATCAGTATCCTTTCCCTAAACCTGACAAAGAAGTTCCCATTTTACTGGGTATATATATACAGTCACTCTTATCAATGATTTTCGTTACTAATAAGTAATAAATTGCCTGAAAATTCAATCAAATAACAAAAGTACATTAAACCACAATTTTCTTGCAGGTGAGTGGTGGAATGCAAATGTTGTCGATGTTGAGAATCAGGCACGCATTTCTGGTGGAGGTCCTAATGTTTCCGATGCTTACACCATTAATGGAAGGCCGGGAGACCTCTATCCATGCTCTCAGAATCGTAAGTATTTAATACAAAACATTTGAGAATCATTGTAACGATACAATTTCACTCATTCTGAACGTGTATTATTTATTTATCAGAAATATACAAGCTTACGGTGGAGAAAGGAAAGACTTATCTCCTACG